>JAIPMN010000892.1:7538-41386 GCA_020650975.1 Apostichopus californicus | reverse complement strand
ATATATATGCAAAAATCGATATATCTAGTCTAGAGCAACCAAACTGAAACCTATAGGCTACAATATTTTGGAGGAATGTGATGATATGGAAACACATTGCAAACTACTTTTCTGTAGGCAAAGATTTGTTCCAAATATTAGGATGCTCTTAAACTGTTGAAATGTGGACAAGTTTATGGGGGTCGAAACACTCGATCACCTCTCAGAATTGATTTCTCATTTTTGGTGGCTGTAGTGTTCATTTAACAACATTTTTACCCAAGGTACAGTAGGTTTTGTGGCAATCACAATATCCTAAACATGTTTACAAAAATCCTTTTAATTGAAATCTGGTGTTCAATTTCCCTTGCTTTGTTCAAAACATCATTTGCTTGGAAGGATTTAAACTCTAGCCCTTTTATCATCAAATCAGCAGTTGTGGGTTCTATTGCACGTTTGTAACATTGTTGCACCTTACCAAGCATTGTTCAAAATACGGTGGTAATCGATGCCCACCTAGATTGGTTTGAAGCGAAGATCTCTATTTCAGATGCATGTCATTTAAGATTACCACATATCCAGATTAAACTGAGGATTGTCTCGTTCTTGTAAAAAAGATACATTTTCCCGTTGGTGAAATTGTCTCCATTCTCTTAAAGTCCTTGTGTCCATCACTGACATGTTTAATTTGTAACGGATGTCACGGCAGAGTTGACTTTTTTATGCGAACAAATGACTATTTTCCTACTAAAACTGATTCATTATGGACACAAATAACCCACATAAGGCTATTCCGCAGAATATATTTAAAAGTTACTAATTCAACTGTTACAATTGACCTTCATGATCCTATAACAGTAAATGAAGAAAAAGAACCCCCCACTGGCATGCTTGTTAACAATTTCAAACCAGGTGATATGATGTCTTTGTCTTTGACTATAGATTAAACAACTTGAAAGGAAGTTCTTTTGTTTTGGACTCTGTGGGAGGTGAGGATACTTTGGGCAGGTGCGACCTATATTCTCTAAATAACCATTTGTAACAGTACTAACAAAAGTATTATTTTGATGGTGAGAACACCTGGGAGGTAATAAAGTCTTTGTTGTAAGTGTTGATACTTCTTTTGTCAAAACAGAAGTAGGTTAATTTTGTTTTGACATGAACAATGTTGAAAAAATGTGTAGTACAAAACTAGAGCAATTGTAAGTAAATCGAAGTCTGCAAAGGAATACTGTCGTGATCTAAATATGTAGATCTGGCATCCCTGGCTAAAACGTAATAATAATAATAATAATAGATTATTAAACTTCATCGTCGTCATCGTCATCATTATTATTTGAAATTTAATCCTGCCTGTCACATTAATGAACTGGAATGTCACCAATTTAAATGTGGAATAACGTTGATATAATTATTAAAATTACCTCAAAAGTGCCAAACAAAACAGATTCATCCACTCACATAGAACTGCTCTATAGTAAATACTTGGATACTTATATGTACTGCACACTTTGGTAACATGCACAAATACCATCTCTTTGAAAAGCTTAAAATGACACCAAAATTTGGCAAATTATAAGAATCAAATAGGTGTTGCCAAAGGAAATGGCAACACCCCTCTCCTCGCTCTCCAGAACACTCCCAAAGAGCACAAATAAGACAACCACACAAATTAGTTGAACAGTTTCTTATTTCTAGCTAAAGTCCTTATGATCTTTAGCCAAGATCACTTTTAGAAACATGATAAATTAATCAACAAATATATTTTAATTTTTTGCCAAATTGTAAAGGAATGCAGGCTTTTTCTAAATGTAAACACAGAAGAAAAAATGACATCAAATGCAAAAAATAAAAACAATAAAACATGTTTGGGAAGATTTTTGAGCTTACCAGGATTCACCATTAGCAAAGTCCAAAGGTTTCCAGCATCACAGTCATAATGGACTGTTGGGGGTTTCAATGCCTGCCAGAAAAAAATAAGAAAATCCATTAGTTCATGACTACAGGGTAATCTTTCCTTGTTCTGTCCGTCTAACAGAACTCTAGGTATCTATTATCAAACAACACTATATGTACCATTCTCAAAGAAGAGTAACCATGTCTAAGCTTATCTGAGATTCAGATATTTAAGTTACCTACTACTACTACCATTGCCAGATGTTGTCTCCAGCCAGCTGTTTTCATTCCTTAGAGGTAAGAACCTTTGAAAGATATGTTGCATGAGCCTGACCTGTTTGTAAACATCAAATATCAGTAAATTCACAAAAGGGGATTCAGAAGTATGGGTTTTTATTTATAATTACCGACAAGCAAAAACGTTGCACCAATTTTGCCAAATTTTTAAAGATGTTTTCATTTTTTGGCTGTCCAGACAGTAAATTTGGTTGTCGGAAAAAAATGTAGCCAAAAAAACAGAGAATGACCAACATGACGCTATAGGAGAGATGTGTAGGTTTGGTGAACAGAAAACCAATATGTACACTGTAGGAGAGATGTGTAGGTTTGGTGAATAGAACACCAGCTTTGGGCCAGTAAAGCACTCTTTCAGGTGGATCTTATGCCAACCACTATTTATGTTATATTTCAGTATCTCCAAATTTAGCTACAATGTGATGTGAGTTTTATGTAAAAAACCACAAGCTGTTCACCAGATGACCGTCAAAACTGACTTTTGATTGGCTGTAAAGAAATTGTGCCCTGTAAAGTGTAAAGCCAAAGAATTTGTTGTAGATACAGAAATCAATGGCCTCTTGTTTGCTGAACAGTACTGTAGTATGCCTTTCTTTAATCTATTTATTGCACTAAAACAAGTCTTAACAAAACTTAGAACCAAAAGTTAATTATCTAAAACTGCATAATTTTCTGTAATTCTATTGACAGTAATATTTATTTTCTATTGACAGTAATATTTTTGGAAGACAGAAGGACAAAACACATACAGTGTTTTAAATGCAGTTATCAAAGCAATGTTAATGCACTTTTAGTTATGTATTTGGGGAAGAAATTGAGTGCTTCCAATCAAGCGCCCAGTAATGTTACTTTCAAGTGACCCACCCCCACATTGGATTATAAAATTATTTTGTAGGTTAAAATCATGTTGTTATTTTGACCATACCTAGAAAATATTCTACCTGATATTTTCCACACATTTTAATGAAGCTTAACCTGCTCCATTAATGATTGCTATGGTTGTATTTAAAGGTACAATCAGGTGACTTTATAGTGAAAATATAATGTGCTCAACATATAGGAAATTGCATATTCATTTAACTCTTACTCAAGCTTATATCGTGCACAAATAATTGCAGGTTACTAATTATGATAAGAATTAAAAGCACTTTGATAGCAGTGGCAGAAGTACTTTGTACAGAGTTTTATAAAGGACATTACACTGACAACTTGAACATGATTATTTTTGTACATACTAGACCGTCTTGTTATTACTAGGTAAAAAACCTCCAAATCTCACAAAACGAAAGACAAAATAAACATCAAACTTGCAGTTAGGGAGTTTTTAGTTTTTTTAAAGTCTTTACAATTTGACATTGACAGTGCATCTTGTCAAAAGGTTTTTCACCCTCGCTTCTGTCCTTGAAGAAAATTCAAGCAAATTACTAACTAATATACAAAAGTACAAATCATCTTTGAACTTTTTCTTCCTAGCTGTGTGGGTATGTACAAACCTTATATAATTATTGTTATTTTTGCCTTATACATGACCCTGACCATGAGACTATGACTATTAAACACTGTAACATTCCTAAAACAGTATTTATCACTATTCATAATGTGCTTACATTATGCATCTTAAAATGTCAAATTATTCCCACAAGAATGATCACTGGCGCCAATGAGCATGTTCAAGGCCAGTTTGTGGATACAAGGGATTCAGAATCTTAGGGATTCTTCCAAATCACAGGAAATGAAGTCACAACATTTGATATTATTACCTCTGTCGGTGTAATGACATTGCCATAGTAGACAGGCATGAATCCTTCATCTGGACACTCAAAGAATATCTTCATGACAACGTGGGAGAGAAAGTCAGCCCCGTCAAAGAGATCTGTGAATATGTTGTAGTGATGACCGGTTGCTCTGATGTGATACGGGGCAGATGTGGTCTCCCACTTTCTCCTCACTTCATCCAACGGTATTTCCACTGAAAATAAAGAACACAAACATTTCATTAATTCCCAATTAATGTCACAAATAAGAAAGAGCGGCAAAGTCATGAAGAACAGGGGGAACATACAGCCCCCCTTCCCCCCCCCATTGTATTGTGAACAACCTCATAAATGAGGAGACCAAATTTTTTGTAATGAAAGGCAACTTATTTCCATTTTTGCAATTGAAACGTCTCCTTATGTAATCTAAAAAGAGACATTTGGTTAGAAAAGTAAATTTCCTTTCAAAGAGCTGCCCTCTTGTTACAAAAAATATTCAACTACAAGAACTTGTGGTACTGAATGTGCAGGGAAGCACTTATGTCTGAATGATTTGAGGTAACATTATGGACTACCCTTTAACTCAAGTCACATGTCCCACTGCCCCTGACTTTTGTTCCCTCCCAGATAAAACTTTTCTCTACTGCCCAGGGCTGCATCTTTAATAGCAGGAGGTTCTTTTGATCAAATTTAATGTAATTTTTTCATTGGTAATATTGCTAGTTTGTAGATGTGAATTTTCAATTGAACAAAGTCCTTTTTCTTTGATGGAGTGGGGGGGGGGGGGAGATTTTACTCTAACAACATGAGTTACTTCATTTGATCTATGAATGAGTGGTTAAACATGTAAATTATTGAACTACAAGACTAAGTTTGCTAAACTCATGAAATCATCTACTCAAGCATACAATAGTTTCTATTGCTTACATGAGTGTTTTAGATCTTCAAGGCCTCTCTCCACCAAAATAACTTTATTGCTAAATTTGGCTCAGGATCAAACCTGAGTTTTACAGTTTATGTCCAATCACCTTGAAAAGTTCTTTGAGTAATGGTTGCAATTTTAGCATTCAACTTATGTGTTGTCTTCAAATGTGTTAGTTTGTTGCATTCAAGTTTCAATAGATGCCATATTGTCTGCAGACAATTTTCACAGCAAAGATATACACTTAAACCTACACCTATCACACTTTTACATCAGTTACACCTAGCCTAACATACTTTACTATAGGAATTTAGGCTGACACTGTTATCGACTTAAATACTCGGGATAAATACTAGCTAATTTCACATTTAGGAATGAGAAGAATTCCTTTCACAGAGTTTGAATATGTTTGAGTGAGGAATTTGAGTGAATCTCTTGGGAAGTGATGCCATAATGGCATACTTTATTTAAAACCTTTATATTCCTCTAAATTACAATCTTTTGGTGATTTATCCTTGAAATGAATGATTTGGAACATTTGCTTTAATAGCTGTCATCATTCTTGTACTTAGCATTTGATCAAAATGCAACTTATCTCTTTGGCTGAAAACGATTATTTAAGTATATTAAAGAAGAAAACAAATGTTTGCAGCTCAATTGTCATGATGACATCACTCGCTCTCCTGTTGCTCATTGCATTCACAGAATAAACACCAGCTTTCAAAAACTCAATATATTTGCTGAGGATTCAGTTTTGAACTGAAGATGCAGGATGTTTCCAGCAACTGTTAAGCAATTAACTTCAGCCACCGGATTGATTAGTATTTGAATTGTTCAGGGTGCCTCCGATACATTTTTTAAGGAAATACTTTAGTACTATCGATGAGTTACAGAAGGATTATGTTTACCCTTCCTTGACTAATGTCTGACAAAAATTAAGCAGTTAACTTTACTTCAGCCACCGGATTGATTAGTATTTGAATTGTTCAGGGTGCCTCCAATACATTTTTAAGGAAATACTTTAGTACTATCGATGAGTTACAGAAGGATTATGTTAATCCTTTCTTGACTAATGGCTGACAAAAAATGCCTACATATTGCCTTTTGGTTTTTACATTTGTCCACATGGTTATTGACTTGTTTTCTTCCTCAACAGATAAAATGCTAAATTTGTATCAATACTGACACTGTCGGAGTCTTGCAGATTTTTCCAGTTGTAACTTGCTCTTTTGGTTTTGCAAGTGTTCTCGTCTTTCTTTGGTTTGCTGTCCTTGCATCACAAGTTTGGGTGGAAGACCAATGTCAATACCAACTGATGCTGTGGAAAGAAAAAAAGACCGAAAAAAATCATTAAAAAAAAAATGAACTACATTAATTTGTCACCAAACAGTTTATCCATATAACCTAATTATGTAACACTTTTTCACTGTTTTACCTTTCAAACATATATTTCTCAGTCAGTTTTTCAGTTATCTGTTTTTAATTTTTATACACATATGTAATTTAACATATGAACAAACCAGAATGTCCTTTTTAATTTTGGTTTCAACTCTTAACATAAAAAAGGGAGGATGCACAAAGGGTCATTCCATGTGACCCTTTCAGATTTGGATGCGATTCCAAAAAGTTTTTCTGGGTTGCATAATTGAAACTGGTTCAAGTACATGTTTGCAAAGCATTGTGGTTTCTGAATGGCAAACCCAGCAAAAATATGCTTAACAATTACCACCTGATATAAGGATGGATAGCTTAGTTGATAGAACATAAAATATGTTTGCCTGAGGTCTATGCAGCGAAACATTAAATTCCTTGTATGTAATTTCCCCACTGTGTTCTCATTTCAGATATGTTTTAATTTATGAATTAAACAATGCCATTTAAATCTTTCCAAATATCTTCTCAAATATCTTACAAAAGTTGTGACACAGCAGTTTGTCAACATATGTGCTTACAGCTGAATTTGTATACTAGTTTGCTTCCAACTTAATAGCAAACACAACTTTGAGATTTTGGACATCAATTTTGGGTCACCTTTAGGAAGTATTTAGTATTTAGACTATCAATTAACATTTACCACTGAATCAATCAACTGAATCAATATTTACGGCAAATGTTATCTTAATCCAGATCATACTCCGAGAATTTATAGCTTTCCATATAAAGTGTAAACATCCTTCAAACTAAAGATGACCCAGAAGCTGTGTTTACTTACTAAATGTATGTATGCAGACTATATAGACTTCAAATAATACTGCTGGGAAATGCAAATTTGCTTACTTCCAACAATAAAAAAAAGGGTAAGCCCCTCCCTCTGCTCCCTTTAGGATTAATGTGTCAAATGTGATATTAGCTGCCAACACTAATTTTAAGATTCCATTCTTATTGTCAAATTGTGAATTTTTTACAAATAAACATTTATGGTCTTGGATATAGGAAGAATATACCCAAAATTCGTCCTCCTTATAAATGCAAAGTATCAAACTGTTTTCAATAAAAAACAAGTCAGGGAATTGGGAATATGTGCATGAAATGAATATCCTTGCAATTAAACAAATAATGTTTACAAGAGCTCATGCAAATTGATCAAAATCAGATGAGAGGATAACAAACTATACAGCTTGTTAAAAGTTGGTTTATAGACGGTAAGCTGAAAAAATGCCTAACTAGTTCTTGTGATTGAATTGAAGCATTTTCCCTTCAATTTTGTCCTAGGTTTTTGATGGTCAATTTCTCCTGAAAAAGGAGATAAACAAGTAACATTATTATTGATAATAAAATCATTAATTCTGCATGAGGTATGAACCCTTTTGTTCTCAATGTGGTGAAGCAATTAACTGCATTTATAAACCAGTGGTTTGTCCTATCTACTATCCCACACAATTGTCCCAGAAGAACAGCCCAAAAAACATTATCTATTCCTTTTTTTTTTTTTCATAAATTAAAGTTTAACTTCTCAGTTCTGGGTAATCAATGCTTTCTTGCTGTTTAGTAAGAAAACCCAATTAGATATTACATAATCTGTAGATCACTTACACTATCAAAAGAAAGGTCTGTAGCAATCAATTTGCCATTAATATTTAGGTGAACTTGGATATTATTTGTATCACTGGTTATCAACCAAGATGTTCATTCCAAATAATTAAAATAATTCATTCAAAATAGATTTGGAAAGAAAAATTGCATTTATTTTGCTATTTTCTATTGGACAGAGGGTAAATTATGGCACACAGAAAGGTCACCAGCATTGCCTCTTAATATGCTAAAAAGACAGATCATGGTCATCAATGTTCAAATTTAAACAAGAATTTTACTGCCACTCTAAGTTTTAGTATGTATGCATTTTAGATCCTCCTGCAAGCAGGAACTCGCAGAGAAGCCTTATTGGCTTATCAAAGCCACACGCTGACCAAAGTCAGTCTCTTAGATTCATATTTAACGTCCATGACTATGAATTATCAACAACTCTGTAACTGGACGACATACATTAATCTTGGAGTGACTCAAACTGGGGACCTTATGATTGGAAGGATGCACCAGCATTAACCAATGAGCTAACACTCCTTTAGTACTAGTAAGGCTATCCACACCGAGACATGAATTGTTTATGTTTAGACATCGCCAATGGATGGAAATAATTTGGTGGATCTGCGCATCTAGCAATGTACTTTTAAAAGTTCTAGCAATATTTAGTGCGCTTAAAATTGGAGCTGATGGTCAATCCTGATGACCTTTAAAAAGTTGAATTGGAAATTTGTTTCATTATCAAATGGATTCCTCAAATTGTTATATACCATACTTAGCCTAGTTTAAGTTATATAATATGCTACTGGTAGATACATCTGTTTTAAATAATTCCATTATATTATGTTTTATCAACAGTGTAGTGTGTACACATGATCAAACGCCTTTCAAACTTTACTTCGCAGAACTGGCCCTTCCCAACACAGTGTAAGGCACTAGGCCTAGTGCTAAGTTTTCGACGTTGTGCCTAGACTACTGTAGGTTTTAAAATGGATGTCATTAGTTTACTTCTTCATGGAAGAGCAAAATGTTATACCATGGACAAGATGACTTGATTGTTCATTGAATTTTCGAACGTGTATGCCTTCCTGAGGTTTTTGTTGTTGAAATATCACACGCGATCTTCGAAAGAATGTACCGTAAGTTCTGACGAAGGGGGCTGCCATTTTGGAAATGTTGTGACAAATGAAGTAAGGAAGAGTAGAAGATACTTGTAACAATAGCTTCAGAACTCACAACAGTGAAGTGGACCTCGATAACTTGCAACATCTCACAACAAAGATAGTTAGGAATTTTACTTAAAATAACTGCCTTCCATGCCAAAAATGTATTTCAGGTTGATAGAGGTCGAATTCTGAGGACTAGCTACTAAATTTTTGTATTGTACGCGAATTTTGAATGTCCCTTCACGGCACTGGCTCTACTCTATCCATTTGTGGTAAACTACAGACTAAAAGGGAGAGTATTGGATATCTCAAAGAACAAGGTTGTTAGAAACTCACAGAAAGTTTAACCACTACAAATATTTAAACAAAACAATTATACCACCGTGACGGCACGCGGCACCTGTGTACTGAACTGGTTTGTTCTGCTGGGTATTTCAAACATTTTAAAATACAGGTAAGTTATTGTTTACCAGCTCTTTGAAGAACATATTTTTCGCTACAGTGGCAAAGTGATAATATATCACACACTTTTTAGTGTCTCGCATTATCAGTTAGATTTCCATTTAACCCAAAGTGGTAATAGAAATGACAATCGGTTATTTGTTTCCTTTCAATGTAATATAGGCCTCCGTAGAAAAACTACATTTCTAGAATTCAAGATAGCGAATTTAATGTATCACAAATTGGTCAATCCGTCTACGGCGGCCCAGAAAGTCATTGAAAACATTAGATTGAAACTTGGTACATATGCAGGAGATACCGTCCTGTAGGAGGGGTCTAAGGCAGTAGCGGAGCGTCCATACAGTTAGGGGGGGCGAATGCCCCCCCTGACGGACTCAAATGGACGGCTGGCGCCCTTTTCAGCTTTTTACCACTTTTTACTTATTCGAGATTATTGACTTTTTTATTGCGCTATTGACATTTGTCACAGTTTGTTGGTGTAATTTTCTGACAAAATGCTCTAATGGCTATTTATTCTTCGTTTAACTGCAAATTAGCAAGGCCCAGAAAGGGTCATTTCCGGCGATCTAGGGAGTATCGTTACTCAAAAAATTTCTGTACGCTCCGCGCCAACCCGTGGTGGCGCTCCGCTTAGATAGTGTTGAAAGCGCCCTTACAGACCATTCTCGCCCCCCCTGACCAATACCCCTAGCTCCGCCACTGGTCTAAGGGGAATGGTCCTCTTCTCCTCTGAGAATGTTTTGTTTATGTAAGGTGGCTTAGATGCAAAATGATGCTATCTTTGGCAAAGCTTGAACTGTTTACACAATGATTTTCAAAAATAGGGACATTTTTTTGAGGGGACTGTGGTATTAGTACGCCAATACCACTAATACCACTATTCCATTATATTTTATGAGTTTTTAAAAAGGATTCGCGTTTATGCGTTCAACTGAAGTAGCCCCGCCACCCTCGGAGGTATTATAAGATGATATCGAACACATGCATACAGAAACTATAAATCTGGGTTACTTTTTCATGTTTCCCCTTCATATGTACCTTCTAGGTTACCGTATCAGAATACCTGACTCTGATTTCTGAACGTGACAGAACTCTTTACATTTAGATCCGCAGTTAACTCTTGGATTTTGATTGTGAATTAACGAGACGTGCAGGACACTTGAATAATCATGGTTGGATTTTTGGTAACAAGCTGTTTTGATATTTCTGACAGATTTTAATAATGTATTCATGTTGAAAAACAAAGAAATCGAGTAGCCTACATTCCCTAGGCGATAATGTATTCTCAATGTAAGTCTTGCAACCCGAGTAATGTTTGCGCAATAGCCGTCTGTACATTGTAGCTACACCAATGCAAGTTGCATCATGTATTCAATAATACATGGTGCAAGGTTTTTTTCTGATGGTATAAGGTAAAATCGCGATAGTAAGGGCAATAAGGTTCTTTTAAATGATAGCGGTATTGATGATCTTTCTGATTTCGCTCAGTGGTTTGGTTCTTTCCTTCAGCTATGCAATTTCATGAATATTTTGACCAACTTCCCCTGGAAATAGAGAGAATTATACTTATAAAAGTTGGAAGTCAAATTGCTCGAAGCAAGGAAAAATTTACCTAAAATTTATGCATTCATGAGTTGAAGTTTACTGTATAATTCGGCTAAACGAATGAAATAATTCAAAAAGCTTCTCAAAATTGATGTTTCCTTGTTTCACTGCACATGGCAAGTTTGGCTGACATTTCCGTTAATGCTTTGTAGATTAATGTCCCGATTGAAAATTGGTTACAATTTGACTTCCGAACACGGCCACTAAAGTGTTTATCAGTGCAGCTACAAAACATGTATAACACAGTATCCGAATTTATACCACATACTAAAGTTGAGTCCAAGGCTACTTCTTTATTAATTCACATATTGTGTATTAAATACGAATTTGCATCCCGTTGGTTATAATGGATCACCTTTAGCCAATTGGAATGCCATTAGCTAGGCCTTCAACATTTTGATTCTAAGGCACAATGCCATCAGATTCATAAATGCATGCCATACAACCTGGGGGTCCTGGGAGACTGCATTCCTTCCAGCAAATTTGAAATCTTTCAGGGGATTGTTGAATGTTTCATATAGTGGCCATTCTGGCATGTATTCTGGCAGTCTATTCGATATCTTTGTAACATGAACAGAAAAAACCCTTTCAAAATGATAATGCAATGAGTTCTGCACACAAAACTAAGCCAAACCTGCAAATGAATTCCTTTTATGATGTCCCAATTATCCATTTTTGAGTATGTAGTATACATACTTTCACTAGAGTACACTACATGTTTGTACATTTTCATGTTAATAGCATCTTTAACATGGTTGCAAACTTGCAATCATGAATTTGATTGTTCTGCGGTGTTCGATAAAAAGGTAGGTTGCAAACAGAGGTACTCCATAGTACTGATGAATTAAAACTTTTTAGCTTGTCTCTTGTTTTATCTAGCTCATAAAAATATTGACATGCTTAATTTCTCTTTCAGGTTGGATTTGTCACCGGAACTGGATTTGGTGTTTTTGTAGCACAGAAGTATGATGTAAGTAGTGTTTGCCTAAGTACTGTATGTACAATGTTTGTCTGTAACATATATGGGAGTGATTGCACAAACAATGCTGTAAGAAGTAGTTGATCTTTTGACTTTAAGTGGTGATTAAGTCTCTCTAGAAATTCTGTTGTGCACTGTAATAAATGAAACTGGTGTGTAATCCTTGTTTAATGCTAGTTTTAAATTCTTAAATGTTTTTTCTTTTCTGGTTGTCCCTTGAACAACCAGGTATTACTCTCTGGTCATCCGAAAAAATGTAGCAAAACAACAAACATTGTCCAATATGTATAGGGAAGTTGGGTAGGTTTTGTTTGATTTCAATACCTTCAGAGCGATGGAGGGTGATACCAATTTATCCCATGTGGGAGTTATGTTAGTACTTTACAATGCAATCCAAGTTTGATGTAGACAAGTAATTGTCCGATAGACGACCTCAAAAGCTGAATTTGGTCCTCTTAGCTGTTTCTGACTTGCACCCCTAGCAAAGAAATTGTCTACTGTACATTACCTCCAATCGAGTGCAAGATAGGTGAAGGGTGCATGTCAATCACTAGACTGGTATCATCAGAGGTCATTAGTTTGAATCACATTCTAGCCTATTCTTCCTTTGATCTTTCAAAATTTGATTATCATTTTTTTTTCTTGATTATTTTCCATTTTGATCTCTACAGATTCCTGATGTCAAGATATTTTTAGAAAGCTTCAGGGAAACGGCAAAGAAATATGAAAAGAAAGATGACAAGACATCGTGACAAGGCGTCTTGTCTTAGCAGACTTTCCATCGTCAATCAGTGATTAACATTTGATGCACAATCCCTAGCTGATAAAAGAGCCAGAGATCTTTGGATATTGAACCTATTGGAGATTAGGATGACTAGCACAGCAATTACAGATCATCATGCTTTTAGTATAATTAAAGTTATTTTCAAATTACATGAATTATGAACCACTCTTCAAGATTTCAAGAAAATCTGCACCTTTGGTGAAGAGATGTAGTGACTTCATGTGGTGGTGTCTGGTCATTTCTCCTTTTATTTCTCTTTTTGTCTTTCACATATATATATTTGCAAAGTGAGAGTCATTGGTACTGAGGTTTGTGGAAACATTTCTGTAACACTTTTTCGTATAAGGTGGACAAGTCTCGGTTCCTTTTTAAATTTCATCTCCATTATTTAACAAGTAATGTAACCCTATTGAGTATGTGAAAAATACTTTGTATTGTTAAAGTTTAAGTTAAATTCCCCATTACAACTGCTTCATTAACAATGTAATATTTCCAGTTCAATTTTGCCTTCAACTTTTACGTAAGCACAGGACTCAAGAAAAACAACTAAAAATGTATTAACAAATGGATGTCTAAGCATTTTGTAAGATGTGGCAATGTAAGAAAAATGTGTTTACATCACTCACGTTATTGTGGTCTTTATCAACTGTGACCACTGGAGTGAATTTGAGTGTTGCTGTGCAAATATCTTATTGTGAAGGAGCATTCTCTTTTGTTTCTGTACTGTAAGAGATGAAAGCAAGAAAGTGAGTAGCCCATGATTTTGTATTGATACAATCTATAGTAAAAAGTGGTTTAATATTAATTTTATAGCTTTTGAGTTTCTGATCAGCAAAATATAAATCCACCCATTTTGTGTTTCAATTACCAGATTTTTTTTCTCTATTGACCTGTATGGTGAAGTTGCCTCTTAGTGCTAATTAGTCAATGTTACTAATTACCTGTGTGTACTATGTCAAAAACAAAGGAATATTGTTTTCATAATTTTCATTTTGACCTAGCTTTTTTTTTGTACATTCCACCCTTTGTTGTTTCATGCCACCAATAAAAGAATTCTTCCTGTTGCTTGGTTTATTCTGGTTCTGTTAATGATGATTACCACATTTCAAGCAATAAATAACAGTCTATTATCTGCACTCATTGGGATTGCTTTCATGATATAGGATGGGGGAAGCTTACAGTATAACAGAGCTGTATTACCAGTCCCTTCAATATAAGGTCAAGTTAACTGGGGCGCCCATAGCCAGAAATCCCAAGTTGGCAGGGCACCAAGTTTCAGAAGGGACATACTCATGTCCTGTAACTAGTGGTGGCACAGGTGGAGGGAGGGGAGGGGACACAGTAGTATGCACTCAGGGTAAGGTGGGGGGACACAGTCCCCTGCATCCCGGCCTGACGACGGGCCTCAGTCAACTCATTGCAATTGATTTTAGTGACTCAAGTCACTGTAAAGTCACTATAGGGATAAGTTGACACACATATTTAAATGACTGCAAATTTAAAATTAAGTCATTACTCCTTACAACAGTACAGCACTGTCCTAAGAATTTTATGCATGAAAGTAAGCTCATGATTCCTGACTCTTTTTAAGTGATAATATTATCAGTGTTAATGATTATCAATACAATATATATTAAAATTAAATCTTGTAATGACATAAGTAACTGCATGATCTGGTGTCCTTATATCTCAACTCTTGGCATATTTTTACATTAGCTATGTGTGCTATATGGCAGGAAAAAGAGAGTAACAAATAAAGAACTTCAAAACTCCGGTAAAGCATTCTCCTTTTTTTACAAGAATGATAACACCCAAAGATTCTTTTCTATTGATTTTTTATTTTCAGTTTCACCGTTTGGCAATTTTATAAACATTGTATGAAGTTTCAGTGTCTAAAGAGGCTTTGGAGCCAATGAAACAAATAAGACAACTGCATTCATCCACATATCAAAATCTTATAAAAATTCTTTCTCAATAATTTCAATTTTTATTAATAATAATTCTGAACAAGTATATATCAAAACTACAGTGTGAAAATGTTCCCGAAGGAAATGATGGCGGTATTGAAAAACTTAGCATGCATAGGTGTGATCTGATAAATTAATTCATCACAGGTTAAATTCAGGACATTTCTTTACACAGACACTATTCATAACAGTACTCTTATGAACAGCATTTAATTAAAGATCAAATCAGAAATTAAAAAAAAATGCAGTTATTTGAAGACAAATTGACTGATTGAGCTAATGGACTAACTTGACTAATGTATGAAATACCATATGAAAGTTGATTAAAATCAACCTGAAACACTTCTTCATAAAGTTTCCTTTATCATGGACAAACATATCCAATCAGTGAAGGGACAAACATATCCAATCAGTGAAAGGGACAAACATCCAATCAGTGAAAGGGAAAACATATCCAATCAGTGATAGGGACAAACATATCCAATCAGTGAAAGGATGACATTCCAGCCCAGCCAGATATATAAAAACAACTTCCATGAGCTACAGTCTCAGTATTTTATTAGAAATACCCTTTAAATATTTAAGGCTCTATGATCATCATAGAAAGTGGCTGGACTAGTTAGTCTAGTGCAGAGGCGGTCAATTCCTCTGAAGCCACACACAACTCAATAGGAAAACCAGACTATAACATCCTCAAGAGACATACATGTTTGGAATTCAATGGAGACATTGTGTACCATTTCATCCTCGTATTCTTTCTTTTAAATATGATGTTTTGACAGAGCAGTAAATCTATAAAAACAAAGAATAAGCTATCATTATCACCTGTTTGGCATTTCTTGTTCTTTCTCTAGGTTTTTAGAGGATTAAAGATATCAATATAAAATATTCAGCTTTTGAAATGCTCAAACTGCTAATTTGATAGTAATTTTTCCTCTGATTATGCGATATCATTTGCACAGATCAAAATGTGATGATGGTAATATGATTTGATTACAAACTCAGTAAAATGGAATGATTTAGACCTTGGCTAAAGCTTAAGCTGGAATTTCATCATATCGATAGCCAGTGGATGAAAACTAGAAGAAAAACCAAGCCAGTCTTTAGGTTGAAACCATTAGTTCCGCTTAAAACCATCAACGTTTTTCCGCCAACTGTAAGGAAAAAATCAGATCAGCTGGTCTTTAACTTACATAACAGGCATAATGATGTACATGACATTCGAAATTAATTTTTGCGTGACCTCTATCTGTCATGATCAATACATGGTACGCTGTTGTCTTAATTAATTTTACTACAAGCCACTGCCTATCAAGCATAGCCCCAGGATGGCATAAAATATTCTAAATGACTTACAATGCAGGTAATGGGGGGAAAAATTAAAGAATTTGATATGAGTAAAAGCAAATTTGGGGATGAGTTAGGTGAATTGTTAGAAAGGGTGATGTATCAAATCATACCAATTTGTTTGAAATAAACTTAATGGGGAAGTGCTAGTGATGTAAAGTACATTCATTTATTATGTAGCAACCTAGCCTAAGTGACTGTGGTATCATTATGTCTGGCCATGCAGCAAGTTTCGATAATGAAGTTAACATCCAGGTTACATAATACTTAGTCACTTGGCAAACAATGTGCACCAAATGCCTCAGAAATATTTAATTGTCTAATTTAATTGTACACAACTCACAGGCAATAAACTGAACCAACAAGAAACAACTTTTGGGATCTCTCAGCAGTTTTTAGTAACCTTAATATTTGGGACATTATCAATGACTTTTAAAGGTCTTCCGCATCTCATTTGCATATTACACACACTTCAAGGAAGTTTAATCGTAAACTGACTACTGGCAACTGACACTGTAAAAGGAGGGAAGGATAATTACTGCAGAAACTAACAAATTTTAAGCAGTAGCATTGCTATGACAAAATGATGTGCCTCCCCACTGACCAGCTAATGCCAAATTCCAAAATCCATGGTATTGAGAGGGAGGGAGTGGTCAGCTGGCAAGATGCCAAAGACAGTGCCAGATCTGTCATGGTGGCATTGACCAAATATTTTCTCAGTGGTATTTACCTTGCTGGTAGTCAACTAGATCTGGACAAGTGGTAGATTTACTTTCTCGTCCATCACTGATAGCTTTCACCTGGATGGCATAAACTTCCTCAGCTAATCTAATCCCCTCTGAGCTTCTCACAAGATACCTGAAAGAGAAATGTTTTGCTCGCAGATAAGATCAAATCTGATAATTTCGTTGCTCCTTCGAAATGCAACTTCCTAGCAATTTTTCTATTTCAATGGTCCATAATATTTGAATATAAATCAGATTCATCGACAAATTGACATTATTCACATTCTAGAGATGTTTAAATAGCTACAATTATGAATGGAATATATCAATGCAGTTATATTAAAGGCTTAGGCCTACTTATTGTATTGAGTTATGAGGCTACAATAACTAGAAAAGAAATGAAAACACAAATGTTTCTTCACCTTAAATTTAATAATCTCAAATGAGATACAACACTTCTAAACGAAGCTTGTTCCAACTGGGAGAGCCTGTTGTTGCTATATTTCTTTACTAGCGTAATTTTCATAATATAGTATCTTTGTCACAATAAAACAATGAAAGAAAGATAATTTCACAGTGTCATTGTTATTACACACCCAGTTATTTCTTCTGTTACATTGGCCAGTGTTCTCCATCCTTGATTCCAAGGTGTCCTGATATCCCTGATCATCACCTGATACCCCGTAGGCTGGGCGTAGTCCTCAGACGGATTAGGTGTCCACCTGATCAATACCTGATGGATCAATCAAATAATATATTTGTCACATGTAACCAACAATTAAAATAACAAGAGTTGATAAACACAAATTTGCAGGTAATAGCAGTTTACCAAGCCTCTGTGCACTGATGTTTAACTTGAGAGATTTAACATTCCTGACATCTGAAGAACCTAAGCATTAAATTAAGCATTTAATGAATAATTGTTTCAGCTGATGACACTAAATAGGTGGTTAAGGCCTACTTGTGATCTAGAACTGCTTTAGGATTTAAAAAATCCTCAACCCACGATATCATTGTTGAGGAGGGTAAGAAATATTCCAGTCAACCTATGTATCATTGTTACCTGATATATTCTATTACATTAATTTATACAAACATTACCATACCACAGGCGTTTTCAATAGGAAACATGGAACAATTCTGGCCTGCGAAAAAAAAATCGGCCAACGATCTTGCTAAGTACATGGTCCCTGAATGCCTTAGGCTTGAGAACTCTATACCAGCCTATCGTACACATTGAGGAAGAAGATAAGCATAACTACTTTGCAGGAATAATTCCAAAATCTCTCAAGCCAGAAGAATAGGATCCTGCAAAAGTATTGACAAGTAGTCATTGGTGTTTACAACACTGGGACTGAATTGCACTAACGTTCTGAGGTCATCCACTATACACACCGCATAAACAAAGCCTATAATTCCTTAAGATGGCAGGCTTAGAAAAAAAAAGACAGTCCTTAAAAATTTGTTGATGTTTATTCATGACATCAGAGCATCAGATTGGTACATTTTCTGTTAAGGTAATAATGCAAGCCATTTCCTGTCTGTCAATTCTGCATGCCAAAAGGTGATGTTGGGTCATTTAGGAAAAGAGAACAACACACTGCCATTTGATTGGCTCTGTATATTCCCTGCTGTGAGATGGTGGCAACAATTAAAAGGCAACAAAACGAGAAAGAAAAAAGATCCAACACAAACTCAAAGAATATGAACGATACAGATGCAAAATGGTTATATGAGCTTTAAAATAATCTTTAACAGCAGGAAGTAGATGAAACAGTTTCAAATGTCAAGAAATTATCAAACCGAATTTTTTTAGTAGACCAGCACTTGTTAATTAACAATTAATTCTTCAAAAGACCCAAGAAATAACTGATGCAGAACCAAACATCAAGGAATAGCTTCATCTCATCTGGAGGAGTTTGATACCTTATGCTCTCTTTCTAATTCAAAGTCAGCAAGCTCTATTCTTACATCTGTTGGAGGGGCTGGATATGCTGAGATAAATAGTATGGAAAACACATTCAGGACAGAAATAAAAGACTATGTTGAATTAATGTCAAGCAAAGGTAAACATTCCTCTTGCACAGACTCAGCAAAGTTCCAAGAGTCCAGCATGATATATTCATGAGTGGACGCACCATATCATTTTCTTCTTGATTAATCCTGCTGTTTAGGCAAGCTCAGATAAACTGACTTTTCTTTGAAAGACACTGTATGTTTAGTCTGCCACATTCATGTGTTACTATAATGATACTCAACATGTTTGTACTTGCTATGTAAGTTAGCGATACTCACCATACTTAAGTGTGGTTACGGTCACAAGCTCTGAATGGAGGCTTTCTTGTGTATGGTTATACCTTGTGGAGATACAGAGCTCATAGCTGCTAAATGGTTGCAGGAATGGCAGAGAAATTGTGAATGTGTCATTATCTCTTGTGGCGTAGGTTTTAAAATTCGAGAGGTTGTAGATAGTATAATGGTAACCATCTGCCTTGTTGTAGAGAATCGTCTTGTCGGAATTCCGTTTGCTAGTCCTGTAGACGAACAAAAGCCAATGATGTATGCATCTGGGCAAAAACTTGAAACAATTACGAATCAAAAAACTACAGAAGCAAGATAAATTGTTTAGGTTTGCTCTTTTGAAAGTGATATGTATATTCCCCCTAAACTATGTAGTATGCTGAAATTCTAAAAAATATTCTAAAATTTGTCAAAATTTCTTCATAATATTTACCCTAACACTTCACAAAATGTTTAAGCTTCATAACAGAGCAATTATACATATCCCACTTTAATCACACACTGAATTAATCAATCAATCAATTATTTTGTCATTATCTACTTTGTCCATTTTGACAGAGACCTTTAGGAAATATTGCCACCCAGCCTAAACACTCATGACCATCCAATGGTGATGAATAATTTTGACCCAAAGAAAATAAAGAAGTGATTTTGTTTGAAGAGACAAAACTTTTCCTTACTGTAATCTGATGTGTACATTGTAGTAGAGAATCGGCCAAACATAATCCAATGGCTGACTCCAACTGGCATTGATGTGAGAATCAAACGGAATGAATTCAATTCCTTCTGTCAATGCAAAAACTGCAAGATTAAAGTAGGAAAAACACCTCAATGACTCCAGACAGGTATGCACCACGACTTGAAGTAAGGATCGAGAAGGGCAAGTTGGCAGTTGTCCTGTATTTTCATTGAAACGGCTGCTTAAAATGACAAGTTTTTCTCAGCTTTGAAAAGTGCACCAATGCAACTTTTATAATCTAAAAGGGTTAGTAAGCACTCTTTCTAAAGTGAGATAAAGCACATACAGAAATGACAGAAAAAAGGAACTAGGGCTTTTTCCTGCTACACGTTTGATTCATTATTCTCAGAAGTCTGTGGGCTGAATTGAAAATTAAATGATCGGAATCGTGATAAAGTAACAGGTATTCTGTAAAGGGCAGTACAGCAAGCGGTAGGTGCAACCATTAGTTTGATCGTTACATAATTAATATGCACCGCAGCTCAGTAATTAATGTCATAATCAGATATTTCCAACAAAGATGAGTATTAAAATCATAAAGCACTGTAAGGTGTTAGGTAGATGCAACATCGGGGGAGGCCCTTCCTTTACTTTCCATGATGAATTCAACTCTACAAACCATGGTATAACATCAGAGAATGCTGGTTCATTCTTTTATAATGAGTAATCTACCTTCCTTCAATTGCAAGTCCATGACATTTATACTAACAGCTACTTACCAGGACAGAGGTGACTGTTACATCTCTTTCGTTGAAGTTCTTTCCCGCGGCATTCGTCGCCACCCCATAGCGGAGCCGGATTTGAGCAATTCCTATTTCGCCAGCGGAAACCTCCGTCGCAGCTCGCACTGCAAGAAGTCCAATTAGTCCATTGCCCCCATCGGCCATGAACTGTCCAACACGTAAAACATATATAATCCATTATGCCCTCATGTTTGGTTAATTCATATTTCTTTAGTTCTTTCTAACGAGTCAACTCTACAACGATTTCGTATTGCTATGTCAAATTCCAAGTCCAACCACTGCTCAGCTGTTGAAAACAACTACTGGCCCTGCATGTGTTATTGTTTAAAGCTTGCACTGAAGGATACAAGTTTAACCATTTTCTCTTGTCCTTGCAAAATGATACTATTCTTACTTTATACTAGACTATTATCCCCACTAAGGTTTGCAAATACAGACTAATACTACAACCAAAACATGGGAATATCAAGATAGTAAATATAGGACAACAAACTCACAGTACCTGTGTTATAGAAATATAATAATTCCATCGAATATTAAAATAGTGGTCTGCGTAAGATTCGTTAGTGAGCCAAATGTGTAACATAAACTAACCAGGACAGGGTTGCTGGTTGCACCGTCTCCACTGAGAAATGGGATCCTTAGCTGGGCAATCTAGACCATTAGGTCCAGGTCTTGGGTTGGTACATGATCTGGACCTTGCCTGGACACCTCCTAAACAGCTAGCAGAACAGATTGACCATGGCGACCATTCTGTCCAACCTCCATCTGTGAACAATTAGACCTGACCAGTGTTAATCTCGTCGAGACGATCCCTATTCTTAGTTAGTAGGTATAGCTAGGCGATTACCATAACAAATGGTCCCCCTCCCCTTTTTCCACAATTTACACCCCACTTCCTCCCAAGCACTTCTCTCCCTCCTGTATATCAAAAGGAAGTTTTGTGCCAGAATTTAGGAAATACTAATTGTTTATTTGAAAGAACCAGTGTGCAGAATAAGGTGATGCATACTATGCATTTCACTTTACCACAGAAAAACATACTATCACCACTTCCAAAATATCGTTTATTGCTTTATCAGCTAGCTCTTTCTTCAATCTTGACTTGGTTCACTTAATGCACAGATGTACAGAACATCTATGTTCCCTGTTACACTGAGTCTCCCAAATACTACCTCTCACCATCTATAATTTGCATATAAATTTTAGAAGACAATTTCAGGATGTCCTATTTACACCAATTAAATACAAGCTTAAGCGGCAAAATATGGATGTTTAAAATAACTTTTGATACGTTTTGCTGAAAATTCTTACCCAATTTATTAATCTTATGCATTTGTTTTTTTGAATCAAGGTATTTTACATGATTTAATTACAGTATTTATAGAAAATGACATGATGATTTTGCATATGAATTAAGTACTAGACTCAAAAGTACTGCACCAATGTTCAAATATTCTGTTTGTAATTAGTATCACAGTACAATGATTATTTAATTATCCAAGATATAGCAGTTTCTTCTCCTTTGAATTAATTCTGACTTACTGAGACAAGGTCTGTCTTTACAAATCTTTGCTTGCTCCGTGATGCCGATGCAGTCCTCCCCGCCGTAAGTGGGGGGAGGGTCATCACACTTTCTGGATCGGTGTAAAACTCCTTCACCACAGGTCACAGAGCAAGGGGTGGACCACGACGCCCACTGACCCCAAAGACCGTTGACTGATATGTCCAGGGGCAGGGGGGGAGGTGGGGGGAGGAGAAGGAAAGAAGAAACAATAAGTAATTTCATAACAAGAATCAGCTAGCTTTCCTGCTATGAGTAAGTTGCCATATACATAGTCTAGCCAATATGTTACATGGGATTGTACATTAAGAAGATGAGAACTGTATGAGGAAGGTATACTGTTTTACATTTGCAAGACTATGAGGATGAAAACATGCTGACTTACACTATGTCATGTTACATTTTGAGACTGAGGTGTGTGGGTGGACTAGTCAATCTATACGAAACACATCTGTTTTAATAAAGGTGCTTCTAAAGTTTACTTAATAGTTTTGTTTTATGTATAGATATATGGTTAGCCTTAACTTGCTGTCAATTTCAGGCAAAAAAAGCATAATCCTTCCAAATAGCTGCAGTGTTCAGATATTCTTAACTAAATATTTTTTACAGGAAACAGAAAACTTGCCGGTTGTTATCTCAATCAGCCACCACCTCTGTCTCCACTTTCTAAAAAAAATCCTCGTTCAGATGCAAATGAGAAAGGGCTAGCTCCTTATTAACCAACTTGAAATTTCAGCAGTAGTATACAAGGCTACTTAATTAAAAGTTGGTATCGATGTTTTTAATTAATGGTTAAATCATTGAATATAAAGAATGAGTTAATGATTATAATTTACATCACATACCCCCACAAGGTTGCACATTACAGTCTCTGGTTTCAGTTGTGTTACCATGGCAATCAGCACCGTCAGAGCTGGGAGGAGGGTTAGAGCAAGACCTGTTACGAAACTGAAAGCCTCCCCCGCAGAGCTCCGAACAATTAGTCCACGGTGGCCATTCAGTCCACTCTCCATCCACTAAAAATTAAACAAATTTGGGCAACAAGGACAAAAGTAACACAAGAATTAATCATTAATTGTACAATACAAAGGAGCATAGTTTATTACTTGATAAGATATGAAAAGAGCAAAGACAACTTGAACCTGTGACCACAGAATTAAAAATCCTGTGGTCTAAAAAACTAAGCTTTCCATTCAAGGTGTTGGCAATCCCCCTGTAAAGGCATCAAAATTCAAGCCGCATTTACTGGCTAAATGCCAGTGGATTTTATAAATTGCCAGTAGAAAATAAAGGCCTCAGCAATTCTCTACCAGTAGACATAAAGAACATCAACATGTGATAAATTGGTTTACAATGGTCAGTCCAAACAAGAATCGGTAAGATTTCCTTACCTAACTTTATCCTGTATTTTTCTGCTTATCGTCAGTAAAACTTATTTAGCTGCTCTCAAAAGCCTGTACATTTACCAATGTGTGATGTAATTTAGGAAAATGCCAGTGAGAACTAAGTTGATTTTAGCCAGCAGATTTTTTTTTTAAGTATTAGCCAATTTTAAGAAACTTGTCTAAACTTGTGAAATTCTACTAGGCCTGAAGTTCTGTGGTAACCCAATTAAGCAATGGCCTGAAGATCTGTGGAATAACCCCAATTAAGCTAACTCCAGCAATGAGATGTTGGCAATTATATCTGTACAACTAGAGCATAGCAGGGGCTGCGATTTAGAGGTGACAGCCACAATAACGTGTCTAACTGTTGATCATACCCCAGTATAAAATGACCCAACTCTGTGAGATCTACAGGGCAGGGAGTTCAAGAGAAACTCAGGTTTTTCTGTGTAAAATAAATAAGACACCAATTACCCCACACATATCCAGAAATCCTTGATGGAGGCTTCCAACATGAAATTAAATTCATCATAAATATGCTTCAGTAATTCTTTTATTAATCATATATTACCGGGACATTCTAGAAGCTCCATGCAATCTTCTGCTTGGTAATAATTATTGACAATGAGATGACCAGGACAGTCCCTTCCTCCGCTTGTCGGAGATGGATCGGAACAAGTCCGATTTCGGCTGGTGATACCAAAGCCACATGTGACTGAGCATTCATTCCAAGAGCTCCACTGGGCCCAGTTGCCATCGACTTATTTTAGAGTTAAAACAAAGACGAGTAGGTAAAATCTCCTAAGTAATGTGCAAACAGTAAAAAACAAAAACATGGCTCCAAGGAAAGCCTGTATGACTTTTATCAAGGTTACAGATACAAGCAGTGGTGTGTGCATAGGGGAAGCATGGAGGGTGATGCCCCCCTCCCCTCCCCTCCTCTATCGTCAGTAGGGATAAAAATGTTTAGACCGTGGAAAACGTTCAGTCAGGTGATTTTGTTCATATTCAGTTGGGTAATAATTAGACCCCTCCTCTGGGCCCTAGACACCCTCAGAGGTGGATCCATATGGTGTGGAAGAAATGAAACATTCCAACAGTTTCTTGCAAACATTCTAGTTCAGATGGTGAAGAACTGGGTTCACATCATGTGTTGTTGAGAAAAATGTGAATTATATTATTTAGTGTAATTTTTATGGTAATATCTGGGAATGGTAGATATGATAGCCATGCAATCATGACAGTTCTAAAGAACCATAACAGGTTGAAGAGATGAAAATTGTGTGAATTTGAAAATGATTTGGGCTAGCTTCCACATGAGTATCACATGTATTGTATACCCCCAGCGGATTACCATACATCAAGTTATAGGGTAATTACGAATTGCAAATATTACAATAGCAGGATGTTGACAGAGGAACAAAGAGCTAAAGACGAACAACAAACCATAACCAACCTTTACAGCTTTGTTCCCCACAAGACTCTGTCTCGTAGCTATCACCAACACAGTAGTCACCGCCGTACTCAGGAGATGGGTCGTCACAGTAACGAATCCTCTGACGTGTTCCCCCTCCTCCACACTGCACGGTACAGGCACTCCAGTCATCCCATGAACCCCAGCCCCCATCAACTGGAGAGAAAGAGAGAGATTGGAGTTATTGGTAATGTGTCTCATACTGAGAATGTAGTACAGAAATAGGTATTCAGATGTGGAAAAAGATATGAAGGGTTGAGAACTTGTTGGTCAGTGCTGACGGAGTCAAGGGAACGCAGGGTGCACGTTCCCACTCTCCCCCCCCCCACCCCAGTTTTGTGAAATCATCAAAAGTGCCCCATGCCTAAATTACAAGTATTCCCATTTGTTCATGAAAAGTACCCTTTTCTACTGAAAATCTGTCCTTTAGTTATGTCAAACATGCCCTTTTGTTGGGTAAATTTTAAAAAAAAATTAAAAGTTACGTTTTGTTGACAAACCGAATGCCTTAGAGGATCCATTTTTTCTGCAGTATTTAGGTGATTTAGTAGTTTGGCGCCCTCCAATTAAAGTCACATGTGTCCCTGCTCTTTGAAGTTTGTGCCCGCACCCCGCACCAGGAAGGGCTGCTACTAATCTAAGCACTGTCCCATACTCAAGAAACAACGGCTGATACAAGTAGTGTCCCTTCCCAGACGAGAGTTACTAACCTGATCAATGCCCCCTCCTCATGCGGAATGCTCTGGGCATACTTACACGTAAGTGATCAAAAGGCTCTATGCACAAAACTCTACACAAAAACTCTACAACGTATGTATGAACACTAGGCACTTACTAGGACATGGGTTGGTATTGCACCCTGTGGTTTCTTCACTCTCTCCACCACAATCGAGCCCTCCCCAGACGGGTGCAGGGTTGGTGCAGGTACGGGTGTGAGTTTGACTGCCTCCTCCACAAGATTTTGTGCAAGTCCACCATGCTGACCATGGGGCCCAGTTGCCATCCACAGGACAAGGGTCAACGATGCATATTTCTGTTTCATTCCAAGGGCCTGGGCAATAATCCCCTCCATTTTCGGGTGCTGGATTGTCGCAGGGATGTGATCGGAAACGGCTGCTATCACCACACGTGCTGTCACAGCTGCTCCATGCAGTCCACTCACTCCACTGACCGTCGATTGGTCCTGAAAAAGATCAATTAATACTGGCAGTATGAAATCATGGCCCACCTGACATACTGAAGAGGGTTTCATGATCAAATGATGATACCATACGTAATTAATATCAAACTTACTTATAGAAACTAAACTTAACTAAAGTATGACTTAAAAGGAACAAAATTAAATTTGATTTGTTGTGGACTATAACAAAACACTGCTATCAGTTCAGGTAGTGTTACTATAACACTTTTAAAATTTGGATAAATGACCCTTTAAACGACTCCAGGTTCATCAATTAAACTTGACTGAACTACTTAGTTTAATACACATACTATTAGGGTCAGTTCATCAGATGCAACACAAAGCTCCATGGGAAAGCATCATAGATTTACAGCCTCAAATGACATATTTTCAATATATATCAAGTTTTCCACGAACAAATGGTGTCGAATGTCATGCAAGGGTATACTCTTTTGCAGATAGTGAAGTTAAAAGAAAATGTGTCGGTTGACTTAATTAGAATTTCAAACATTTCTGCACCGAGTAGGCCCCTCATCCTCAATATTGCCTTCAAGGAGAATTCCAGCGGTTAAGATATATTTTCACGATGAACATCAGTCTTTAAAACCAGAATAATTGTAGTAATATTACTAGAACTCACTTCTTTTTTTATTGTAGATGATATGAACATATCTTCTCTCAATATGTCTTAAATTAATTTACTGAACAAATATTTAATTAATTAGTTATTTGATTACCATAGACTTGAACGTAAAAGTACTCATATCTTTTTCTGAGCTTCCACTCCTTTTCACTATGTTCATAATATTTCTCAGTGTCGTGGTAGTAATAGTAGCCAGTGTCCTCAACTGTGGGATAACCTCTCCATCTTAAAAAATAAATTATTCTTTTTCATTGACAGCAGCAACAAAGATGACATTTAGTTATAAAAGGACCAACTATAAGCATTAAAGTACATTAAGAGTGATGGATCTTGCTGTACGTGCATTGTACTGGCGCTAAACTCCTTCCATCATTACACCTCCACAGCAAATAACATTTGCTATTAAGGTTTTCACAGAAGCTATAAATGCCAAGCAAAAGAGATATTCCAAAGCTATTAATGAAAAGCTTAAAGATCATCCACATTTTTAGCATGAGCTAAAAGGGAGCTAGAAGTTATCAAAAGTATATTCCTAGAGGCTTTGATCTTCTTAATTATCCCAGCCATTAATGTCCTCAATTGAGGATCATATGAAAAGACTATTTAAATGTCTCTGATGTGTGAGTAACTACTGGCCTTTTCGGTTGTCACATTAGAGTTCATAGGACAGTGATTTTACTATTGGTGATAGCAAGCTGGCTCGACTTTTGCATGAGTGAACAAGCTTTTGTGTATTAAAAACTTTCAATCCAGGGAACTAGTCAGATCTAGTATAGTGAGTTGGTATGTAGTAGGAATGTGCCAGCATTAAAAGAGACAGGTGTATGGGTAGATTGAGCATGCTATAGAATTGCTCAATGTCCAGGTGATCCTATTATCTGTACTTATAATAGTCATTACCAAAGTGCTATATTGTAAAGACTTTGGCTCAAAATGTTGCATTTTTGGCTATAAATCCTAATGACACAATACCTCCCAGGGAAAAACTTGGTCACAGCCATTAGCCAGGTCTCTGGTAACATAAATATCCCTTACAAGGGTAGTCAAAATGTTTTTAAACCTAAATTGATATCCTTAAGAATGTGGTATTACCAGTCAATTCATGCATTGAATGAAATATTCATATAGTTATATAGAACTTTGTATCCTAGAGGCAAAAACACATTTTCTTTTTGCAGTAAACTAATAACAATATCATTCATACCAATGTTCCATCAAACCATATCAAGATTTACTCACTCAGCTCTAAAGGAATACACCCCTAGTGGTTTCACAATATATTTGGTGAGTGTAGAATTCTTAAGTTTGTCACCATTTTCCTTGTAAACATAGGGCCCTCTATGAACCAAGGAACTCCCTTTCTACAAAAAGGAAGAAAACTTTTGTTCAAAAGAGATTGCAACTAAAATAGAGGCTACATATGATACAGGGCAAGATGACTTTTTTTACCATTCTCTTAAAGACACTATTAAAAACTGGATCTAAAAATTGTAGGATATAATTAATACATCATTAACAGTATAGTGGAAAATAAATTCTTCTGCCATTGTTTGAGCAAAGTATGCATTTATTGTACCTATGATCCTAAAGTTGATCCATAATATAGGTGACTCATTTAATATTTAACTTAGAATTTTTTTTTTTGATTCATCAATAACATGTATGTGACACTACTTGACATTGAAACAAATTGAAGACAGGAAGAAATAGATGAAATGAAGCTACTTCATCAGTTACAGTTAACAAACACTGTACCCTACCCTACCCTAACATATTATTTCCCTAGTTGATTACGTTGCCCAGGTAGTTGGTGTATAACAAAGGAAGCCTGCAGATGGTGACCAGCATATAAATCCTCTTTTTTTTTTTATGTAAAACGAATTTTCACTTGTTCCTTGTGGGGTTAGGTAAAGCCTCTATTTTTTAATGACTTCCACCAAGTTGAAGGAGTTGTTGAGCCCTATGGATGGTGCCATGGTGGCCTAAATTTAGAGGTGTAGGATAAAATTCATGCATGCATCCTAATTTTATCAATCCGATATGCGGTCAATCAATCACAAGACAGGAAAAGTTGCACTTGACAAAGAATGTATGTATGCTTACCGTAAAGAAATCTATTTGCAGTTGGTTTCCTTGCCACACAACTACATTCCTGTAATTCATGGTGTCAAGTGTATAAAGAAACATGCCATAGTCTATGCAGAAATAGGAAAAAAATAAATCAACATTCAATATTTCTTATTCCCTTCCTTTCTGATTTGAACTGATTCTCCACAAACTGATGTCTTTTTGACATTGGTGTCCTTCGATTTGCCGAAGATGAGCTGTTGTGCCGCTCAAACAATAACACAATCTGTGACATAAAACATGAGATTTATTCAATAGTTATTAGCACACTCTACAAGCCTAGAAGACATCAAAGAAGCCTACCAAGGGCGCCACGTTATCACAAGAGCAACTGGTCCACCTGATGAAATTTAGTATTAGCACCCAACCGAGGATTAATTTTTAATTCTGGATTTGCGCCTCCCTTTTCATATTTGGAGAGGATATTAATCAACACAGAGCGTTAAATCTTATGCATCTCATTCTGTATAAAGCTAGATATATTAATTAATAGAAAAGGTAATTAAAAATAGTTTGTGTAACTTACGTAAGGTACAAGTAGGAGTGGAGTCATTCCAAACGCTTAGACTGCAATGAATCGCTTTGTGTGGAAAGTTAAGTCCAGGTTGAGTGGGATCCTCATCATCAAAGTGAGTACCAAAACCACATCCAAAGTGTACCGTTCGTTCAGTTAGGTCTTCATTGGACTCATCAAACATGACGTATTCGGACAATAAAGTATTGGTAAATCTTTTCTTACATTTACCACCTGTATGATTTTGTTAAGATAAATAACCACACATGTTACCTCAAACAAATGCATTAGCCAAAGAATTCTCCTGAGCTGTCCTAACAGACTATGAACCATAACAAAACGCAGGCCTAGAATTCCAAAAGTTTAGCCAGTTGCAAAAGTAAGTTAACTGGTGCATAAATATCTCCTGGCTAAACCCCAATTCCCACTTGCATTTTCCCCCTTGAATTAATTCAAAAGCAACATTAATCTTGCACTATCAGAAAAATGCCAGCGATTGTTTTCTTATTATCTGCTGGCTATAAGTATGATGTTAAATGAACTTAGGTCTACATCTGCCTTATTCTAGGTTAGTTGATGAATGAAAAGATAACAAATTCAAAGCCCATGAATGCATTGTTTTATAGTAAAACTGTTGAAACTGTTGTTGCATGGAGTTATATATTTTGTTTTGTCATTCAATGAAAGTGGAAATTAGACAATAGGTCATGGAGATATCAAATGGAAATTTCAGACTTAGGCCTACCTAACTATAGTCAAGAGCCCTATCTATAAGGATAAAAAATCAACTTACTTTGTCCATATCCAAGGTCAGAGTTACACAGAAAAGCAATCACTATTACTGCACATGGTACTACAAAACCTGGCTGTATGAAGTATTTCCATCCCATATCTTGTCTCTTTCTTCTTATCATTGTGAATTTGATCTCCAATGAATGTTAAGCTCTCTGAAAGGAATGTTGAGGAAAAAATTACATGCAAGTAATAAAGCACCTGTTCCACAGCCTAATCACCAGTAGCCTCATCACCAATAGCCTAATCACCAAAGCCTTATTAGTAGCATGGTGGGCTCATAATTTACGCACTTAAGGATTTGATTAGATTAACGATGTCTATCAACTAGTGTTCGACCGATTATATGATAATCGGTTTTAACAATTACCAATTAGTTCCTATGACTATCCGGCCGATGCCGATTACCGATTATTTTCGTGGAACTGGTCTTAAGTAAGATTTAGTGTTATGCATGATCACCAACTTGTAGGCCAATACAATCAAAGATGTAAATGAACAACTTAACATTGCACAGTAAAGATTAATGGAGCAAGTAAAGAACACTGCTATACGCTTTACGTTTATAATAAGGAGTCACAATATTGCAATCCCGCCACAACACAGTAAATGACAGTGCTGTACAGACTACAGAAGGTGAAAAATAGTAGCCATTGGCTAGTTGGCAAGTTAGGGACAGCTTTTACAACTGGTATTATAACCATTATCAGTGTTGCAACTTCAACGCAAATAAAGTGAAAAGTATATCGCACGGAAATAAAATATTTGTTACTTTGTTAGCTGATATCGAAATATATAATCTGATATGAAAAATAATGTGTAAAAGTTTCGATCCTAGCAGGATCGAAACATCAGGCCAACTTACTTTTACACATATTCTTACACAGGCTCTTTAGTGGATAAGCAGTTTGCTAACAGTTTTATTTTATTATGAAAATTGAAACAATCCAGGCTGAACGTTTGCTTCAAGTTTTCAATGATAACCATCTGCGAGGTAAAACTTCTGATCGAACGTTGTTTCAAACGATCATACACAGTAAGTCAATGGCGCTTCTCCATTGACTTAACTACATGTGGGAGAAATCACACACTTAAGTCCCATCGACTTTGTCGCGCATGTCACTGGAAATCAGACTTGCTTATAATCGGTTGCGATAAGGAGTTTAGTGACTGAAAGGGGGTTATTTTAGCAAGTATATGGTAAAGCTTATCCCCGGTATACTGTATGATGTTTACTGCCAAAACTGGATAGTATATCGAACAGCATTAGTACAAACTCGCGTGAGGCTCTTGCGATACCGTTACACGGTAGATTAGCACACCTTCCCCGGCTATGAATAGCGTTGAATCGAATGATCTACATTTTTCTCCCGTTGTGGTTGTGGGGAATCAAAAGCGCGGATAAATACAATCCTTTATGTCGAACGTAATAATTGGTTCCAAATAATAATCGGTAATTTGTCGATGCCGATTATTTACTGATTGTCTGATAATCAGCCCTAGCCGATTATCTAACCGATTGTCAGTCGAACACTACTATCAACAAAAAACCCAAATCACTCAATTGTATTTATTTTCATGTATAGTTCCTCAGAAATGTAATGATCTCATCATTTTTAATAATCCGTTCCTACACAACATACAATTGAGCAGAATTTGACCCCAAAATATCTGACGTGTCAAGTTCTTTCATACCCCTAAATTGACACATTCGTCGATAAGCTAACTGTAGTGTAGGCCTAAGTATACATCCATTGACTTTGGATGCTATTTGCTATGCTATGTGAGCCTCTTAGTCTTAGCTCTGACAAGTCAGGTCCCAGAGGGTAATTGTATTATATTGAGGTAATTTTGGTTATTTTTAGGGAGTAAGATTTCCAAATGCCAAAAAATGTGCAAAACTGGGGGGAGGGTGTTAAAAGCTTATAAAAAACCACAATTTGATCAGCATATACCTGAAATGGATTCAAACTTATCATTCATATATGTAACTCTGCTTGACTGCAAAAAGTATAGGTTGCCTGCTGTATCGTTGCTAGTAATATCTGAAGCCTTTACTATACTTAGTATGAAGTAAGTACCACACTGTTTATGCAGTAATGAGACTGGAACTGGAACTTGAAGCACATGCACCTGTCTGCGTTGCAATCAGTGCTACCTTAGCCTTAGTACTACTACTAGTACTAGCTTGGCTTAATAATAACAAAGTGGCTATTTTTACGACTAGGAGTAACAATAATTTCCGGTTACGCATGCGCAGTTGCTTTAACGTGGCTATTTTTAAGACCAGGAGTACTATTTTTACAACCAGGAGTAACAATAATTTCCGGTTAGGGTTACCCCTACTACATGCGCAGCTGCGTTATTTACTTTACTGCGCATGAATTCGCCGATGTCGTAAGAATAGTTTATAAATAATTGTTACTCCTGGTCGTAAGAATAGCCACGGCCTAATAATTAATAATTCCTTCTAGTTTGTTTACTTATTAATATTAGGTGAAAGGCTTTAAGTACACGGACGTCCTAATTTAGTAGCCTATGCTATGTCTTATGAGATTCATAATCATATAAGATAATGTTGCTGCACACATGGAGATTTAACGTTAGGCTAGGCCTAACCTAAGTTTTTTACTCGAACTTTGTTCGAGAGGCCTAACAATAGTACTACCACTAGGCCTAGCCTAGCTACGAGTCGAGTATGACGGACGCTGGCCACGTCCGGTGTACTTTAATAAAATAGATAATGTGTATCTTATATCGACACATTCATAGTACGCCCATGAATAATCAAAGACAATAAAACTTTAGATATAACTTTGGTATTATCAACTATTAATTTTACTGTATAAACCACCTTACCGATGATGATTACCAGGCCATTTCTAGTTCACCGATAGGACAATACGTTAGTTTGACGTCACCCACGCATATCATGCCAAAGATCTTTCGCGAGCTCATGCAGTATACGACATATGGTACGGTGTTTCTGAAAGGATAGACTGAAGATTTACTTTACGTGTTATTAGTATAACATATCATCTAAATATTTCGATAAAATAATTTGGTCAAGATGTCAGGTTAGCGTAAGTTGTCGATAAATACATTTTTTTTGACGTGTTGACAAGTCTTATGCAACTTAGCAATTCGACAAATTTTGTCAAGATATATAAATTCCCGAAAGTCGACAAGTCAATAAAATATTGAAATTTGTGTACATCATGTCTGTCCCTTTAGCACCACCGTACTATGGAGTGCGGGATTGCCAGATAGACAGAGAGTATCTAGTCCCTTTACAGGCAACGGACTTGACGATATATGTAACGTTTAAAACATCCTCATACTATATTGAATTACAACCAGAAAGATAATATTTCTAATTTTCTACTAAAGATGTCGTAATATCTTCAAGGTTTTTTTTTTGTGAAACCGGCCGCGATTTTTTTTTCCAGCGCGGTAAAGGCCAAGGCGCTGGGGGGGGGGGGGGG
>JAIPMN010000891.1:0-28704 GCA_020650975.1 Apostichopus californicus | reverse complement strand
CCCCCCCCCCCCCCCCCATTCAGCGATAATTAACATATTCGTTTGTCACAACTGTGGCATGGAACTACTACCAGACTTCTCCAACCCAATATCTTATGCTTATTCTTTCCGATAAATGATGATTTCGCTCATTCAGGGAACCATTCCTTACTTATTCCTTTCCACACTATGCTGCATGATTCACATCTTGGTACTACCGCACACGTACACGACCATGTTTTTCTTTCCATTCATGTTCACACACTGCTATGATTAAACATGAGTGTTCATGCTGTTTTCTGCATTCTCAACGTTTCATTCATAAATTGTCAGCTTTGAATAGTATGACGTAGACCAATTGTCAAATGAGTTGACAATCACAACACAAGATCTAGCTACGCTGTAGTTCTGCGGTGACAGAAGTCACTCATTGTCAAAATGTAAACAAACTGGCATGTAACATGTGAACATTCCCTAATGTATGAATACAACACATTGCTGTGAGTAGTCGACTTTTCACATTACATGCCAAAATCGCTTTGCTGAGGGAAATTTGAAGTCATAACTTGGAAATTACCACCGTAATCAGGTAACGGACCATCAGAGAGATAGTAAATCCAATCAGAGGGAGGAATCGGTAATACTGGAATAGCCCAATGTCAAGGCATTCGACCTATCCACGTGAAGGACAGGTCAGGAGAAGTCCAAAATGCATTGACCAATGCCAACGGATCTTTGTTATTGTAAGAGTGACGTTACGTACAAAGTTAATGGCTTCCACAGTTGTTTCTACTCCCTTTAAACTGGTAACGAAAAAACACATTTGAAGTATATTTGTACCTAAATATATAATAATCGTAAAGAAAAAGAAGGTATTTGCTTATTTCAAGCTACAACTATGCATAATGCGGTACTTTTGGAGGCTGCATATGAACTTTCGTAAAAATATGTAAATTTTGATTGGATATAATTTGGTTATATCCTTTTGAATGATCTACTTTGGAAACTGCTCGCATAGAAATGAACATGACCGATTGCTGGCAAACTGTATTAGCTTACACAATAACTACAGTACAGTGTACTGACCAAATAGCTTGACCATCACACACTGTAAATACTTGTTTTGTTATTCCGAGCTAATAAGAGACGGACGGAGATGACCATTTTTGATCCTCGGAAATTTCGGATTATTGTCAGTTCTTTGTGTTGGGACTGTATCTAGCCGTGTAAAAGATGACAGCGGAGCGTTTGTGGTTGTCATTTGTAGCAATTTATTTATTGATTACAGGTAAATATGTCATTATTTCGCTGTCCGTGTTAGGCATTTTATGTTGCATCCAAGGCTAACAGAGGCCAAACAGTTAGGCCAGTTAGAATATGACCTTACACTGTTACTTAGTGTTACAGTTAGTTACACTGCTAGTACTAGCTAGTTGTGAGGATTGGCAAAATGCCCAAGAAAAATAGCCCCGCATAATGTAACTCCTAAGTTCATCAAAGAAATACATCATCGCATTGTAATTTGTATCATACATCGACTTAAATTTATTTGGAACCCAATTGTAGATAAGACCTGGCAGGGTTAATCATAGGCTGAGGTCTAGGCCTACCATAACAATAACATTAACAGATAACAGTTACAATAATAGTACACCTAAGCAGCTTAGCGGTAATCACTGGCCCAGGGTAAGCTATTGGTCCAAGGGCCTAAGCTAGTCCAACTTGTGTAACACTAACAGTGATATAACTATGAGGTAACTTAACATAGGCCTAGTGTTGGTTGATGTGTAGTAAGTACTATGTTATAGTACATAACTGCACTGATAAACCCCAGGCTGTAACTTCAGTTCTTGTGTAGGCCTAGCTGTAGGCTGTAACATAGGACCTAGTAGAAGCCATCGTTGAAAGTAAAATTTTAAACCCAACTACTTTTTTGAAAGGCCGTGGCAATTCTTACGACTAGTCGTAACAATTATCTATAAACTATTCTTACGACATCGGCGAATTCATGCGCAGTAAAGTAAATAAAGCAACTGCACGTGTAGTAGGGGTAACCCTAAGCCCTAATCCTAACCCTAACCGGAAATTATTGTTACTCATGGTCGTAAAAATAGTACTCCTGGTTGTAAAAATAGCAACTGTGCATGCGTAATCGGAAATTATTCTTACGACTCGTCGTAAGAATAGCCACTTTGTTTTTGGAACTCAATTTTAATCTGCATAGCTGCAGCCAGTTACCGGTTAAATACATAGCCTAGGCCTTGCTTTAGGCCTATGGAAGTATAGTACTCTTGGTTGTCCTAAAATTGAATTTGGTTCAAATTTTGTCATTCCTGTATGAAAACATGAGATGTTTCAATAATGAATATGCTTTTATCCTTCTGTGTGCTAGGCCTAGAAGTGGCTATTCATTCAAACCACCTAGCAAATTACCAGTGAAGTCAAACATACACATAGATTTTGGGTTGTAGAAAAGACTGTAGCCTACAGAGGAGAACAAACTTCTGACCATGCACAAAGTTGGACCCTGATACAACAGTTACTTTTTGTCGTCCTGACTTGTCGTACTGTGCAACATGCATTTAGTACACGCCATTTGCTGGTAAATATTGAACAAAGACTCTCTCTCTTTCTCTCTATATTTAAATCATACTTAACATTGAAACAAACCAAGACCCATACTCAGTGCTCAAGAAAAAGTTTGAAAAGTGGTAGCCTGTTGGGCCCATGCATTTGAGATTTTGTAGGAGCCAGACATTTGTGTACTGTATACAATGAAGTCCGATATACGTCAAGGAACACAATCATGCTCTCCACAGGTATTTCAGTTTCTTTCAAGAAATGAAGACATATTACGACATTGTTGTAATCTGATTTACTTCGGGTTAGGTTCATTCCTTTGCTGTAAACTAAGTGTTACCCACCCACCCCCCCCCCTTTCATACCTCAGGTCACTACAAGTATGGTAAATGCTAGCCAACATCATTACTACTGTGACTTTTGACTATCAATTCTTTTTCATGCCCATGTATAATAGCAGTGCCAAGTGCGTTCAAACAGGTAGTAAAAACAAAGCAAACTTCACATTAGATTCAAAATTCCCTCAGGTCAATAACATATGGACTTTGCCCACCCAATTTCATGTTCAGATGTACTGGTTATGTAAAATTGTCTGTGGCTTAAAACTCAACCGCTGATTGGCTATTAAAGTTACAGGGTCTGGGAGTAATTACAACTTTTTCTTGGCCGTCACAGCTCCTTTGTTTACTCTATTTACACACTTAAAAGTTTGCAAAAATGTCAAAAAAAGAGTTAAAAAAAATCCAATAGGACAATACACAGATATCAAATTGGGCAGCCTCCCAGTAAAGTCACCTTCCCCTCCTCTTAGTTTTAGTTTAATTTTGATCTATTTTCTGTAAACGCTTCCAATGTGAAAATTATTTGCATGTCTACCTTTTCCCTTACTCTGCTTAATGTAAACATTGCTAGTCTGCTTGTCACTATATTTTGCTAACCTGCAAGAGCGGATCAAGCTTGTCCTCCCACCACCCATCCCGACACACTTTTAGTATCAAAAGTCACTGAATAACTAAGGCCAGCAGGGTTTCCCCTGGTATTCATTTTGTGAGGTGGCCCCCTCTCTGTTTTTTTTTGCGGCCGTCTTTCAAAAATATTTACCGACATCTCCGCCTCTGTTTCAGAGAAGTTGATTCAATGTAATGATTGCAATCCAACGTTTGTAAACCACAAATATATTCCCTCTCTATTTACATGCTGTTGAAAATTGCAATTGTGAAACTACACAAGTAGTTGTGTAGAGTAAACCATATCATATTTTATTTATGGTGTATATTCCGTATATTATTTGAATTGCTATTGTCGTTTGGAGTTAGAATTCTTTAGTCAGTTTATTCTTTTTTTTGCTCTTTTGATATCATCCTCATTTCTGCCAGAGTTTAAAGAACCGTGCTTTTGGACGATGAATGCATAATTTGATGTCTTTGAAGCACAGATTAAATCTTAGAAGGCAAAGAAAAGTCAAAAGTCTGGTACCTTCCCCATTCCTCAATCAAACTCCAATCTTATGGCCTGATATTTGATTCAGTTTTGAAGTTGTTTACTGAGAACTTCAGGTAATTCAATACATGTAGGGGACATCTGAATCCTTTTAGTCTTGCCCCATACTGAAGTTGTTTGTGATTTAAAACCTTCTCTTTGATAGTGTACGTTGTCTGTTCTGGGTCATATACAGTAGAGAAGGGCATTTGTATAGTAGAGAGGATACCTCTGGATAGGCGTCTCTGATAAAGGTAACATAGTGCAAACAAGGAACTAAATCTCTCAAAGTCAAAGCAAATGTACAGTGAACCCTACGTTTTCAATCCAATATTTCCTTGTGAATGAAGGTTAACGTTTTTAGACCTGGATTGTAGTGTTAAGTATTCAAGTGTCGCGCCAATAATCGTTTGCGATATCGTTATCGGCCGATTTTTGCAATATCGGCAGCATCAAAGCCACTTCTTGTTACTTTTGATGATTTAATAATCTATTCTAAAAAAACCCATTTCTTAAGCCTCAGTTTCGATTGCGATTAATAGCCAGTGGTCAATATGCCAATTAGCTGGTCAAAGAAACAAGACAAGTGCTGAAAATAATTACCAATAACGATCTGTAAACAGACCAGTCAGGCCACTTAACGTTACATAGCAGTCTTTGTTGCGCGTTGAAGTATATTACACCAGTCTGGACGCTGTGTTACACAAATGAACACAACATAATTAAAACTGAACATATCCAGGGACACCTGTGTTGCCCTTGCAAATATTCTTGGCATGAATCCAAGAAACTGATTGCACAATCAATGTTGTGAACAGCGCAGATTCAGACCTTCGAACAATGTACAGCGGTCAAACACAATGTAAGAAGTAACTTATGTGAGGTTAAAAAACATTTGATAAAACAGTTTAAGTAGTAGCCTATCACATTAACTTGCACAGTGCTTCGGAGGCTGCGCTGAGATTAAAAGTCGAAAAAGACACTCCTAAATAATTCTAATAATTGTGTATCTTTTTAAAAGCTGCAAAGAGTATCATGGATACAGTTTGTTAAAACAGCATTGCATAATGCAAAGATCATATTTTGAGAATAAAGTTTGTGTATCACAATTTGTTGCCGGTTGCTTTAAGAAATATTTCAAACATGAAGCACTTGCTAATTTTGGCGAGGATTAGTCGATTATTATCGCCAGCTAGTGGTATGATATCATTTTCTAAGCGCTTCAGTTCTAATTGTACGTGCAATGTTTGTGAATAAACTACTTAATGCATAATGTCAAAAGTGGCCATTTGCAGCTTGAGTGTTTTAATCGACATTGCGTAAAAAGTTATGTACATACTGTAATGGGAAAGGGATTTGAGCTGGCCGCGGTTGGGCTGACTTGCCTATATAGTGAATGGGGAAAAAGGAAAATTTGTTCAACTTTTGGATGAAACATGAATAAAATTGCATCATTAGGTAATTGTGAATTGTAACTTACAACAGGGGCTTAATAAATGTTGTGAGCAAGTACTGGCCCTTATGGGATTTGTTCGAGTGTCGTCGAGATCTATTCGTAATATGTTCTACAGCATTTAAATTAAATCAGTTGAGAATTGCATTACTTTTGTGGTGGCTTTTTGTCCTGTTTTACACTCATTTGACCTTGTTTACCTTATTTTTACCTTGTTTTACTTTACACTTGTTTAACCTTACATTGATTTCTGACGTTCTCAGCATATGCATACTGCATTTAAGAAATGTTAAGAATGGTATGTTTCATTACTTAATACTTAAATGTTTTAGTTAATGATAAAATTTAGGAAATTGTCTTAGTTTGTTCATTTATTACAAAGTCGTAGTTTAGGGGACATGTGGTAGATGGGGGTGCCAATTTAAAAGGGCTGCTTCGAACAGCTTTTAATTTGATCATAATTGACTCTTTTATTGAATACACAGTCCAAGTTAATTGATTTCAAATAGATATTTTTGACCACAGTTTACGTACCTTTTGCTTGCCCTCTCCATACCGAACTAATTAGTACCAAACGAGTTGCATAATTATGTGAATGACAATTTGAAAGCCATCAAAACCACAGATTTCTGCTTAAAATGTATGTATCGAGATACCCAAGTGTATCAATGAATCAACAGTAGTTTGCAAAATGACATACATATAGGACCTACAGTATATATATATGTGATTGTTATTCTCCAAAACTTTGTGATTTGCCTGTCTCCAGTTTGTGGATCTTTTTGAAACATAACCTTACCTTCATGTGAAAGTGACTTCCCTAGGCCTGTTCCATAGTTGTGTAGAGAGTGTAATTATAGTTGTGTGGTTGATGATCCATTACACAGATGTGTATTATTAACACTGAATGGCTATTACCATCTCAGTTGTTGTATTAGACCCACCCGATGCATTTTCTCTCTCATCTTAACTTACTCTTCAGTTCCATCCAAGAGGCAATTAATGATTTTTTGTTGATTTTTCTTTAGGATTCGGTGTGTGTATGCTTGTGTTAGTGCTACCTTGTTTTAATATTTTTTTTCAGTCATGTAAGAATGCACCCGTAACAAGCATGTGGTACTGTGGGTTTTGTTCACACCAATGAAAGGATTATAGGCGCAATTTTCAGATATTATGAAAGCGATGTTTGCCTTTCACTGAAGCATGTTTCTTGTGCACCTGATGACTTTTGCTTGAGTGCAGAACGAGTGGAGTTGTCTTTTGATTTTGGTCAAGTAAAAGAAAAAGTTTTTTCTTGTCAAGTGTCAGTGGCTGGACTTTTATTCTACTTCTATTGTATATATAAATATAAATATAAATATATATAGGAAGGCCCGGGTTCGAATCCCAGTGGAGGCTGGAAGTTTTTCACTGTTCTTGATTTTCCAACTCATTACGATTTTCATTTATATATATATCTATCTATCTATACAGTACTTACTTATCACCAGCACTGTAAAAAACAATTTACTGTATGTAGCAGAAAGCTTGCAGAATAGAGGGAACAGTGATGAGGAATACAGCCAGGCTTTGAAGGGTTTCATTCACAAATCTGGTTGATGGCAGCTCAGAGGATCTCCAGTAATTTTTATACAGATAGACATGATAACTTTTTCATTAGCTGAGGATTTAGAAATTGCTTCTGCTGGTACAACCTGCCATGGGTTTTGATTTAAATGTAAAAGATTGTGGTCCCTTGTTGGGTTTTAAGTTGAAAGATAACTTTAAGAAGAACCATCATTAATATTGCATAGATATTGCATAGATATCTGCATCAGATTAGCACCAACTAAAGTGTGATATTGTCTGCAGGTAGGAGACTGTGCGTAAATGTACATTGTAAAAGGTCGCAACTGGGTTTAGTAATGTTCAAAGATTAGGAAATATGTTAGGGATATTCCCCATGTAATTTCTGTCAGTTCTACAGGCATTTCCCACCAACCAGCTCTACAAATGGGTAAAATATGATAAATACTTTTGCCTCTCTCTGGGTCAACATACTTTTCCTTTGAATCTGGAATTTATGCTTAGATGATTAGGGAATTCAGTCGTTTTCTCACTTTCACTAATTTTGCAAGATGTCTATAGGACCATTGGGCTTTGTAGATTCCCGGATAGGTTACTGCAACATTTGGACTTCTTCATTGATTCCTTGCCGAAGGCACCTACAGTATTTGATGTCATGTGTATGTGTGCCTACAGGTATGGGAATGTATGTGCCTATGTGACACCCTGTCTCATAAAACATGAAAATATTGTGAACTCCAAAAGTAAAGCTTGGAAGAACCTCATACTTGGTATGATAGGTGTCCCACAGTGAGTTGGGTCTACTTCAGTTCATGCAGTTTCAGTTTGTCAGGGACACACTACAGTATGTACATGAAATAATCATGAATAATACATACAGTCATTCAAAAGAGGATGTGAGTTTGAGAGAGAGCTTATTTACTCCTGTGGTGGGCAACTTGAACACACCTAGCCCTTGTCAGTTGTCACAGTCTGAGCATCAAGGGGTCAATAGGTTATCTGAAATGGTCTTTTATGCCCCCCATTCTCTGCAATAATAGATGCTTTTACAGGGAAAGTTGTCAAAATATCTCAGAGAGAACAAGCAATGCCATAACTTTCTGGTTGCTTAATAACAATTGTTAAAGTGAAGGGGTTGGTGGCAGGCAGTGTTCGATTTGGTGCCCATTTTTTGGCGTTGCAAAAAATGCTACACATAATTGGTTTTATATAGCAATTGACCAAATTTATATAGCAATTTCCAGCCGGCATTAGAATTGCTCATTTTGCGACTGTTGATTCTAGTAGTATGAACTGGACACTAAAAGCTACGAGTAGAAATTGTGTCATGTTCTTCTTGCTTGCATTTATTCTTTCATGGGAAAAACAACTAATTTTGTACTTAAGCCAAGTGTCCTTCACATCCAACTCCAACTTCCATATTTTACACTGTGGGGAGAGTTCAATCAGCACTTTTAAGAATGCAGGATTCTGCGTCGGGCGTACGCAAACTTTTTTGCTTGTTTTTGAGAAACAAACCCCAAGTACTCACACTCACAACTAGTCATATGCAAAACATAACAAAATATATTTTGGAATGAACATCTCTCTTTTCCGAAAAAAATACAAACTGCAAAGTTTTCTCAGAATAACCAAAATTTCTTCCAATCCTACCATGATTGAATTTGTTTGACTTTGAAAACAAGTAAATCATAACCATCATGGAGCACTGTACAGAGTTAACAGTATATCCATTACAGAGATTTTCAAGCTAAAAATAGCCGATGATGCTTTTACAAATTTCCCATGATTTGATTGGCTAATAGTCCCTTACATATTTTCTGGGCAACATTCTTGCATCTGTGGTGTACAAAGTATATTGTTGAACAACAACTTCTTGCAACATTCAGAAGGCAGGACTCTGCGTCCGCAATGTTTTAGCAAGGGGATTAAAATCTGGGTGGACACAAAGCTGTTTTATTAGAGGACCAACCCCTAGTACACACTTACAGTACAACCAGGCCTATGCAAGACATAACAAAGTACACTTTTGACTCAACATACTTGTTTCTTTCTTTGCCAAAAACCACAACTTCTTCTGAAATGAACCACAATTTCTTCCAATCCTACAGGTGATTGAATTTGTTTGAAAGCAAATCATAACAATCAACCCCAAGCTACAGGGTTGACAACACTTCCATTATGAGATTTTCATGCTAAAAATAGTCAATGATGCTTTTCCAAATTTCTCATCATTTGATTGGTTAATAGTCCCTTACCCTTTTTTTGAGACATTCTTGCATCTATAGTGCTCAATGAACACAAAAGTATGCAACTACTGTACTTGTAAGTTTCTTCCCCCTGTGTAGAGATAGTTTTAGTTTGTGGTATAGGCTATAACATGTGTGCACTCAAATATCATAACATTAGGTCTTGTTGTCACGCGTATACTGTACTCATTTTTCGACAACAAGCGCTCATGGTACAAAGATGCACTTGAACTTTTTCTGAGACTGTCACGTAATACTTGAAAACATTACTTTTGAACACAAAATGTTATGAGCGGAAATAATTTATGAATTTTATGGGAAGATATCATCTCTGATAACTGAAAAGTATTTTTTCATCTCATAATACTTTTGTTCTCTCCGTATTGAGAGTTGCTAATGTAAAATGTGCATTCATACCACAGTAATTTCTTAATTGCAAACTTGTGTAAATTTTCACGGTCAATTTGACCACGTGCTTCAGTAAATTTTTTTTTTGTAACCTACAACGGCAAACTACTTCATACGTCGTCAGAAATAGCTGTTGAAGCTTGAATTTTTGCTGATCGTCATTTGCATAAAATGTTGTTTATGTACTGTTATGGGAAGGGATCATTAAACTGACTACTGGGGTTGTGCCGACTTGATGATAGAGGTTGGGGAAAAAGGGAAAATTCTTTTAACTTTGTATAGAACTTAGGAATAAAATTGCATTGGGTAATTATTAATGGTAATTTATAACGTGTTCTTAAGGTTGTGAGCCAGTCTATCTATACGTAATATTTTATGCATCATTTCTTCATACAAACACTACTGCGAACATTGACACAAAGAAAGTGCAGAGTTCAGGGACACGTGTGGGAATTGTGGGATTCTAGTTACAGCAAGCTACCGTACAGTAGCTATGGTGTGAAGTGTATTACTCGCAGTGGCTCGCTGTATTATTATGCAAGTCCGGTGCGGAAAGAAAGTTGTTTGGTATGATGTAACTCCACCTGTCCAACACTGTTTTCAATGAATGTGACAAATCTCGAAGACACACATATGCACGTACTGTAGCTAGCTGTGCAGAGATCGGTTCGAGTTGCTCAGCGATTGTAGTCAGATTGATGTCAGGTTTTAATGCTACTATGAATGAATCATATTTCAGCTCACGGTTTGTGCTTTTCTTCCCAAAATATTTGCTAAGAATATTGCCAATTGCCATCGCATAAACGTTGTGTGTGATTTTTTTCCACTCATTTGCAATTACTGAATAAATCAGCAAATATACTGTACTGCATCGTATTTTTTGCGCTATACATTTTAAAATTTGCATCGCAAGTACAGAGAAGTGCGTTGCATTTTGCGATGGGATACCGACTATATCTAACGCTGGTGGCAGGACCGAGTTGTTAGCTCAATTAAGTGAAAGAAAAAGCATATAGTGTACGTAGAGCATCCATTTGACTATATTCCACATCAGAGAGACTGTTTTCTGTAGTTGAGTGGACAGTCTACGGCAAGGAATTACAAAGCCGTCTGGCTTTCTCATTTTGTCCTTGTCAACATTAGAGGTAACTTAATACTCAACTGCCACTGATTTTGAAACTGAATCACATTAACTCTTTGTCTGAGGACCCTTGTGGCCCTGTGGGGCAAATTTTGAAATGGTTGTTGGTTGTCTGAGATGACCAAATTTCTGTTCTAACAAACCAAACAAAGCTGATGCAACTTGTGGGACAGACACCAGTTGTTTACCTCAAATTCAGATTTGCAGTGTAACTGAATACTGCACCTCCAAACAGCTAAAGTGGTATCACCCCCCAAATATCGGTGTTCTGTTCACCACCCTACACATCTCTTCACTGGCGGATCCAGGGCCTTTGTTTGGGAGGGGCCAAATTGCTGTTAGAGTGATATGGGGAGGGGTCTAAGGGGAGGGGGTGTCCCCCTTTGGAAAATTTTCTATTGCTGAATGCCCTCAGATGCAATTTGGTGCGACAAAAGTGTACAATGGTGATGTTAATTTACTTCTAAAAAAAATGTTTCCCAGGTGTAATTTTCTAAAATATTTATAAAACAAAGTTGGGATCATCTTTCTCAAGAAATTTTATTTTTCATAGGTTATAAATTTCTTACAACCAGCCTGTAACTGCAAAATGGTGATAAACTGTAAATCCTCATGCTCATACATTTAATTTTAAACCAGAAATCAAAAAGGTTTAGACTAGTCTACCACTGCTATTCCTCTCGATTTTTTTAATTTCCAATCATATGATTTAGCGGAGCTCGGAAACACTTTTTGGCTCACCTTTGGGGGGGGGGCCATGGCCCCCGTTGGCCCCCCCTTGGATCCGCCAGTGCATCTCTCCGACAGTACATATTAGTGTTTACACGGGTCCAAAAATCGGGAACCGGGTACCCGAGAGCCGTTACCCGTCGGGTATCCGGGTACCCGGAAAAAATTATTTACCCTCGTGTATCACGATTTTCAAGAAATTACATATTGGATGCTATAATAAATGAATTATATTCTCTACTGACAATGTTTTCATGTTCAAATAAGTAGGTGTAAGATAAGGTATAAAACCTTCTTCATTAATTTCTATTTGCTTTTGTTTCTTTCATTAACTTGTTAATAACTTCATTTAATTAACATTACTACTAATATCCAATTTAGCTCTTAAACAGTTGTTACTACAACTATCTATTATGCAGGCCCAAAGTTCGCATTAGCCGCGAGATTGCGCGATTCGCGCAATTTGATCGCATTTGGAATAAACGATCAGAAAAAAGCCACTTGCGATTATTATTTTTTAGTTATCCCGTTTACAATCCATAAACATCTCGTAAAATTCCTTGTTAGCTTTTCCTTCTATGAAATAAACGAATGAATAAATAATAATTTCTTCCACAAGGTTGCCTAACACCACACTAAGTCAATGAGAAATCTAGCCGGCTAAGCCTAACCATCTGTTAATTCGCTGAAATTATGACGCAGTTATAAGATATCCATGGATTACTTTCATTTTTGCTGTTACGTTCGACCACATGGTTGCTTAACACCACACTAAGTCAATGGGGTATCTAGCCTAGCCATCTGTTTATTAGCTGAAATTGTGACGCAGTTATAAGATATCTATGGAATACTTTCGTTATTGCTGTTATCTTCAACCACATGGTAGCCTAACACCACACTAAGTCAATGGGAAATCTGCCTAACCATCGGTTTGCATTTTTTTTTTTTTTTTTAAATCACACTGCGTAGGATTCGGGTAATAAATTAGGAACCGGGTAGTATCGCGTCGGGTGGTTACTTTCTTTATTGCTGTTATCATCGACCACATGGTAGCCTAACACCACACTAAGTCAATGGGAAATCTGCCTAACCGTCAGTTTGCCAATTTTTTTTTTTTTTTTAAATCACACTTTGCGTAGGATTCGGGTAATAAATTAGGAACCGGGTAGTAATGCGTCGGGCGGGTACCCGGGTATCCGGATAACCCGTGCAAACACTAGTACATATTGGTCTTTGTTAGTTTGCTGCATTTTGTTGGACGATGAAATTTGCAGATCCGTCAACTAGAAAAAGAATCCTTTAAACTTTACCCAGACTTGTCTTTGCCTCCATTGTATTTGGATGCATATATACTTGTTTAATTAGATACAAGTTTGTCTTCTGTCTTTCCTGTCCTCGAATACCTTTGTCTTTGGATTTAAATTAGTCATTAGACACTTATCCTTAGACTACTCATCTTCAGACACCTGTCTTCTTCGACACTTTTCTTCAGGATCTTGTCTGGGGAAAACTCGTTTTGAGACATTTCTGACATTAAAAACCGTTAGCTCAGATGTGACACTTTAGACACTATGCCTTTGAGCTCAGCGTTTGGTGTCCAGAGGTTGTCAGACATTTCCTTTCTCGAGAGTTTAGTTCTCCTTCTTATGATCCTGTCAAGTTTTGGAATCTCCCCAGGTACCTCCTTCCGCTGTCCGCTGCCAGTAGAATTGACTGAATATGTAACTTCATTGATTAATAGTCACACATTAAAGTTTGATATATTTTTCTTTGATGTAGTTGTTGTAAGGTTGGATATTTGAACCTCTGAAGAAGCAATATTAGCAAATTTTGACAAATGTGCATGGGTGAGATTATCAAGTCAGGTAAACAAGGGATTACCTCTAAGTTTAAACTGTCTGTGATAAATGCAGGTGTTAAATTAAAAAACAAGCAGTTTGATTCCTTGCCAAAGGTAATTTATCTTGGTGATGGTGTATGTGTGTTTATTAGTGTTGCCGCTGTTGAACGTTTAATCCTTACATGAATGAATGTACCATTAAACATTTACAGAAATGTATTTGTTTCTGTTAAAAACGGCCAGTCCTGTCACCTAGCATTTCTAGCAATTTGTCGAGAACAACATCTTCCATATAATACACCTTCCATATAAAATAGTTAGCTTTCCATACATTACAGAGTTAAAAAGTCTCGGTCTGATAAAACATCTGATTGCTCACTATTGCAGTGAATTTTGCTGATATTATGAATTCAGTGATGGTCAAAATGTTGAAATTCAGTGCGCAGTGTCACATAAAATGTTGTCATGTGCAGTTTGGCAAGGAATCACTAAACTTCTTACTGGATATACATGCCCACCACCTCTGTGAATACAAGAACCCTGTTGCTTATTTGGTTCAATGGTTATGTGAAGTCAGCTGATGGCAAACCTTGTAAACAAAATAATTCCAAAAGTAAAAGTAATGTGAACTTCATGTGGTTTGTATATCCATATAAATGTTGAGTATAGGATCCCTTCCTTATTTTAGTTGTCAAAGGTCATTTGAAGTCCAAGGTCAATGTCTGAATACCTTGTAAACCCAATGTGTCCAAAGATATAGCTTGAATGAAATTCATATTTTGAATTTAGAACCATCTCAGTGAGGACAGTCTTTCATGTAGGCTAGTATCCAAAGATCTCTGTAACAAACTTGAAAAAATACAATGTCCTATCATAATACTTAAGTTGCAAGAATTATTGCAAGAAAATGCTGAAAATGATTTATAACTACAAATGTACATAACTTTATAAAGAGCTCACTTATGTTGTAAGAACCTTGTCCTTGACCTTAATAACAGGCTAGGCCTCCTACTAGTACTGCACATATTTACTGAGAAGGTACAGGCTAGGCCTCCTACCAGTACTGCACATATTTACTGAGAAGGTACAGGCTAGGCCTCCTACCAGTACTGCACATATTTACTGAGGTGCAGGCTAGGCCTCCTACCAGTACTGCACATATTTACTGAGAAGGTGCAGACTAGGCCTCCTACCAGTACTGCACATATTTACTGAGAAGGTGGGCAGGCTTTCAAGTAATGTTCTTCTTTCTTTTCGTCTCTTGCAGTTTCGTCATCATTTCATGAATTTAGTTTCAGCGTATCCCCAATCGATTTGATAGCCAAAAGTCACCAGTCTGTGCTCTGGGAATGCAGAGCTCAAGGGGAGGAACCAATCACATACACCTGGTACTTTGAAGGAGCAGTCATCAATGAGACGGACAGGACGGTGCTGGAGAATGGCACGCTTGAGATCTTAAGCGTGTGGTCGCGAAGGGACAGTGGAAGTTATAGGTGCTGTGCAACCAATCCATTAGGTGTCCTCTGCAGTCTCTCCGTCAGCTTGACCGTTGCAAGTAAGTAGAAACAGCTGCTGCTGCTGGGAACTTCCTAATGACCTGACTAATGTGGATGCTGTGGGTATTACATCTATCTAACTATACATACATCTGGCAACACTAGTCACACAATGTTGCCACACTTAAAGATACTGGCTGATGTTTGGGTAACAGGATACTCCTATACCAGTCCCCTTTAAATATTTATATATTTGAAGTAACCTGTGCAGTCGAGTCGGCGTGTGTGCGTGCGACTGTGTGTGTGTGTGTGTGTATGTGACGCCCTAGCTTGAAAACACGATATCTCCAGATAGGAAAACATCTACAGTTCTCATATTTTGCATGTGGCTGCCCCTTAATGAATACAACAATCCTATTGTTTTAAGGTGGATGTCAAAGACAGGTTTGGGGTCGCAGATCCATGATGAAGTTACAAAACTTGTAAGCGGGTGAAATTTGTTATGTAGCACATTTCACCCGTTTTGGGGATTTTGATAACTACTTTGGTATCACCAAATATTGACATTGTAAGTGTTGTGTTAAACATTCTGAAATCAACTTTCTTTGAAATAAGACCTCCCTTTAAGTTTTTACCCCTTTATGATTCCCATGCAAGTGGTTTTGTAACTTCCAGGTGTCACTTGCACAGAACTTCTATAGCTGGACTGCAGGAAGTGTTACCGTTTGCTGCACGCGGTGGTCACTTCACATCCGGAATGATTGGTGTTTTATATTAGACTGGCAGTTTGTTCCTATAAAATGGTCAAATAAAGAATATAACCATGTTAAGAGTTGGGGGAGAGTACAGTTTCTTTAGGTGTAAACTTAACACAGAGATAGACTACTGGCATAGACCAGTGGAAGTAAAGTGAGAGATCGTTGGCAATTTTTGAAGAGTAAAGGATGATTTGAGTCACAATGTCATTGATGTTAAATGTACAACCAGGTGGTGTTTTTGAGAAAACAGCCTGTAAACAGAGGAAGCATCTAGTCTAGCACACATTTACACATTACTTAGGATCAGACCTCCCAATCATCTCCATTTTGGAGAGGATCCTGAACTCTCTTTGGCGATCAATATTTGTATTGTGTACGCTCAGGGGTTCACATGACCTGGGATAGCTGGTTACTTACCTTCAGGTCTTGCACATAAACACAGGTGCACTGTTGTACTATTAGTAGGTACTTGATTCGTAATATTAGTGATTGTGACCTTGCAAAATGCTCTTTCTTGGATGTTGATACACCACCTGTTCTCATATCTGAATGCATATATAGTTATTTACCTCCCTGGGGGAAAGCTGTTCTGCCTTGTGTCCTCAGGTGTGAACAAGGACCTTATTACATGATGGTGTCTATAGTGCTACAACTTGTTAACATGCTGTATCATGTTATTAGTTTTGCATGGATGTTACACAGACTGTGTAGCTACAATTTATCAGTGAATCATACATGTGTTACTGTATTTGTTTCCCATCTGGAAGATACATATATATTGATGGTAATCTCTTGTGCTGAACAAACTACAACATGTACTGTAGTCCCCAACATCACAAGATAAATCCATGGGCTGCCGCGTATTTTGTTACTGTCCGTATGTTTTCCATACCAAAGTATAAAACATGAATCTTGTCACGGTCGTATCATAAATTTTGCCTTACATATAACAAAAGCAAAAAATTATTTTCAAATTTTTAAGATGTGGGAAGCACATAAGCCGTCCACAAAGAATGCAGGCCATTAGAAATGGCAAAAAATGCTGACCTTATTTAGTTCTTGACTTCACGCTGATTTACTTCACGCCTCTCTTATAATGTGTTGCCTCTCACCATATGCAGTCCAATCCACCTAGCAGGCTGTTAAAATTACCAGCTTATTTGAGCTGGTAGTGTTGCAGAAAACTGACAAGCAAGCAACGGACACACAGTACTGTTTATATGCTTCCGTAAAAAAAACTGCAATACATAGATCTTTGTATCCCTATATAGCAGTTGAGTCAGTTTGTATAGCACTTAAATATTGGATACCAGGTTACTTTGTTCCCTGCAGAGTTAAATACTTAACTGTGAACAATAGTTCAACTTCTTCAATTGTCAGAATATGATATATGGTTTCATATCTTGATTTACAGTACAATGGTTTTAACGTTCTTTGTACTGTATCTAGAAGGGACATTAAGATGAAATAAAAATTGATTAGTAATTGTGTAACTTAGAAAATTCATAGCTATATAAACAAAAGGAAAGATGATGGTACTGTATAATGTAAATATTGTCAATGGCTCGTGACCCCTGACTGTCCAGTATGTTATTTTGTTGTTAACCGTTAAAGGCGTTGGCTGTTATCATTTTAATTAGAGATTAATGCCTTTGTATGATCATCATTGAGCCTTCATTTGTTGATAGCATGTATACCGTGAGAGGCTCACAGTCAATTACTGCCAAGTCAAAAGTTGGGACGTTTACCCTTGAAAGCCTTGGAAGTGAACAGATAAATGCAGAGTTCAAAGTAAATCAATATTTCTTTACTCATTGGCCTGACCGTTCTTTGCAGTTATCATTTATGCAGTAGTTTTATTATGTAAGTACAGTTCTCAATTTTGAGGATGACCGATGTTCCTGAAACCTCTGCAATTAATTGGCGCCATCAAAGTTTCAGTCTATTACTTTTACTATTTACTGTAAAGTGTTCAAGAAATAACACAATATGTAATAAAGTAGTGGTTTGGTGTCATCTCGCTGGATAATTATACAAAATGCTTCTCCGTAGTGCAGTGTCATGCAGTAATGTTTATAAATCATCCATGTTGTGTTTCTAGTAAGTTTTAGGTATTTTCCTTGCCACAGTCTGTCAGTGGTCTGCAAATCTATCTAGGCCTATAACCCAGTATCTTCCATGAGGACTGAGCCATGACCCACCAGACCCCCCCCCCCCATTCCTCAGTATCATTGATGTTCAGAATGCATGAAAGCTACTATTCAACTTTAGACATGATGTTACCCAAAAATAAGTTCATTGCTCTCCATCCGCAAGCTCTGAAAAGTACATTTAATTGCTGACATGGAGACACCCTGTGACCCACTGGAAGCAATTTACAGACCACTTTTTGGTGGTCTTTGTCCTATAATATGTGACTTGGCTATAGTTTACTGTTCTCTGCCGTTAAAGGGAAGATAACATAACCTTAGCTGACATTGCTATTTTAGTTCATCAAACTCTGTCCAGGAAAGATGAAATTATGCATAATCCATTAACTTCAAAGGTTTGCAAATGAAAAAATCGAAGATGACGCTTTACTTTGAAACCTGTTCGATCGATCGAGGGGTACATATGAAAATGTGTAAACAGCTGTACATGGGTTGGTCACAGTGTGACAAAGTAACATCAATGAAGAATGCTGTGAAAAAAGGCTATTTCAGGTCAGTTTACAAACTTGATTTCTTTGGTCAACCTCACAGTGATGCTTAGCCAAAATGGGTCTGTACTGATATTGTCGATATTTATGTTGGGCCAGGGAGAGGGGAGGTGAGATGAGTGTTAAAAGGTTAGTAGTCTGTTGAAGGCAAGGTACAATAAATGTGTTATCATTTTGAGGGGATAAGTAAGTTCATCATTTGTACAAATATCCAAAGCAGGTCAGATTTGGATTCCAATTTGTTGTTTATCATGTGGTTTGTGCCTGCAAATACTGTATGTTGTCTAAATGGATCAAACTGTTGAAATTTTTTTTTCTTGACTGTCTTATGAAGGCCTTTCTTTGCCAATGGCCGATATTTTAGTTCAAATAGGTAAAATTTAACGAAGAAAACCCACATTTTACACTATGACTACAGTTCCATCCATTCTGATCCAATCTTTCACTATATTTATTTATTGATTTATTGTAAAGCGCTCTTGAACTTGCTTAAGCATGAAAAGAGTGCTATATAAATTTGGTAAAATAATAAAAATAATAATAATATCAGAACATCAGAACTTCGACTAAAGAACTGTGTTCTTTACTTAACGTAGAGCAGTTGCTGTAGTGCGGAATTGGAGACCGAAAATCTTTGGAAACGAAAACAAATTGAGTAAAAAGTCATCCTTGTATTAGTCTCAAAACATTCCTATTTCTATCATTACAATTATGACAAGCAGTTTTCATGTATAATTAATTAAGTCCATAAGTCTATCCCATTCATAAGACTTTTTGTAATCCACTCTGTTTCCTACACAGGCAACCATACATGTAGTATATTTCATCTTATAAGACACTCAAATTTATAGAATTTAAAATTGCTACACAAACTTTGAACACTAAATTGTAATACCTGCTTATTACTAGTGGCATTACACTATAGCTACACCATTGTAAATAAGACAGTTTTCCAGTGTTGATTGAGCTTATTACTTCCACTGCTGTAAAATATATAAAACAAAGCTGTTTTTGAGGAGTTTGTGTGCTTTTGTACAAATAGCTAACACACTCTAGTTACTTCTGTCAAAGAATTTAAATGAACTAGTTACCAAGAAAAATAAACAACAACAAAGACCCAAAAAAAAAAAAAAAATTACATATAAATAATTAGGAGGAAAAAGAAAGTTCAACTTATAAAATGGCTACTTGATTTGTTTTAATTGTTTATTTCCCTAGACACATTAATGAAACAAAAATATCCTGACTACTAAAATCTATACACCTAAGTGTACTGTACTGTATGTACACAGGAGAAACGTGACTGCCTTTGTGGAGATAACTAACTGTTTTTGATACTGCTAACCACAATGACTTGCAATGCCTCTGTTTTTTGTGCCAAGTACTTCTTTTGTTGCTATGGTCAGTGGTATTCTGTTCTTGAGGTCAATGGAATTTTAATGGTCACTGAATCTTGGCTCTCTGCCAAACTTTGACCAGTTTGGGCAATTAAGTCACTTTATTCATCAGCTCACTAAGTCATGGGTTCGAATTCAAATGATTGATAGGTTGCATTTTCTAAATCGTTGAGCTGGAAAGGTTGGTTATTTTGACTTTATTTTTATTGTGGCATTACTTGAATACTGCATATATGGATATATTCTATATATTTAAAGAACTTGCAGTATCGGATCTTTGAGGTTGACTGTAAAGTGCCATAGAAATTATAGCTTTGATGATGTTAATTTATAGTGACATCGGGTTGAGAAAAGCTATGATCAGCGCATTAGTTAATATGCATAATTTACAATTTTTTGTGAATTTTTACGACTTTAACATGCCCCCCTTCAGTACAAAATTAATGCCTATTGTGTTGGTTTACTCTTTGTGTACATGCTGTAAATTGTTACCAGTTTGGATTAAATTACATTGTAAAATTGTTATGTTGGTAGTTATCCCTAAGAGTGTCATTGGGTAGGGGGGGGGGGCATGCAAGAAATTGGTCGTTATTATGTAGGTAAATTGGAATGTTGCATTCATGCTTTAAGTAAGTATTGTAAATACCCAAATCAGTAAAATTGTGTGGTTTAGGTAATGTAGCCCTTAAGTTATTAATCATGGATTGTGTGATCAAAACTAACTGCAACCAGCATTAAATATCTACATGTTTACCTTGAAATTAAATTAGCTTGGCAAAACATTGAGATACAGTATGCAACAGTATGTGAGTGGTCACAGCTAAACTGACCAGGTGCCTTGTGTCTTTGTTTATAACCTCATGGGTCCGGGGGCCATTTGCACAAAGATCACTAAGTCGCATACAGAATTAGTCCACTCTCCACTAAGTAGCATAACAGGACTTAGTCTATGCCTCATCTGGACGAGACTAATAGGGACCGATCCTAGTGTATATCTAGTCATGTGATCGGTATGGCCCCAATATTAAAACTGCCAAGTCTGTACAAGTTACACTATAAACAAATGATCAAAACCACACATTATGGGGCACATTTATGTGTTTTCTAGACTTTTTATTCCTTTGATTTCTCTGTCTTTTTGTTTCTATTTGTTTTAGGTTTTGTAAAGCCCCTAGAGGCCTTTTGGTATTTTGCGTATATTAAGAACTTATTTATTATTATTATTATTATCATTAATATTATTCCCAGTAAGGCCAGTCAGTGTCTGTCACTGGCATGTATCCCTTTAAAGAGTCCGGAGCTACTTTTGTTTGTATAAGTTGTTCTCCCTTGGAATATATTCATTCACTACTTTAGTTTATCTGTCCATATTTCTGTCAGTCTTTCAGTTTTGGCTGTTTATCCATTACCGCACCTCCTAATTCCAACTAGAAATCTCTCACAATGCTTGGGTTGACCTTATCTGTGGTCAGTTATTGACCTTTAGGGAGTCACACTCTCAGGCCATTCAGTGATATTAACTTGCAAATTTGGTCAGAGAGGAAGAGGAAAGAATATAATTTGACCAATTTGTAAAATGGAAGAAATAGCAAGGAAGGTTATAGAACAACTATGAGGAAATGATCATTTATTAACTCAAACAGAAAAGGTTACCCAAGCCATATATACTCTAAAGCTTATTTAGGTTATAATTCTAAGAAGCCTTCCTAATTTACCGGTTGCTCAAACTGTTGAAGCCATATGAAGCGCTTAGACAAGAACAGTTTAAACCTTTTGGGAAGGTTCGGTAGTGATAAGCAAATCTATTCTTAGTAATAAGCTGGCCTTGACAATAACGGTCGCCAACTCGTCATCGGCAAGTAGGATGTTAGCTATGGCAAATAGAAAATATTGTTGCAAACAGAATCATTGCAAACATATGACAGTACGATAAAATCAGTATCTTGGTGAACTTGATGGACGTTTTAAGTTGTGAACTGATTTTTGTCAAATGACCAATCTCAATGGGAATTAACTGTGTAAAACGGTTCACTATTACTATCTGCACGTACATTGTATACAGGAAATTTTCATGTGCAGATGTTGTCAAAAATTTCACGGAGCATCTCTCCATTTATAAACATACAATGAAAACTTCATTTCAGGTCTACTATTACCATTCATTACAGGGAACGAACGGGTACAGCTTACAAAGTACCCTAGATGTGTTTATAAAGCATTTAAACATGTTATGTTCATATATTAATTTCTAAACCAACTTAATAAGTTTGTTCATCATGATGGCTTGGTTTTGCGCAGGCAACCCCTAAGCAGTCGCGTATACTACCAGCAGCCCCAAGTAGATTACTAATCATAAACATGTGGAAATCCCCATCTGCACTAAACTTTTACAATATACGAAACGTTTTAACAAGTCGTAACCACTATATTCAGAGTTTGGTGCGATTAAAATCCTCACGAGCCATTTAGAGCTGGTATGCAGACAATCAAACCCACAATATACACGATTATCTTTCATATTGGTAAAACATTTCTGCTGACAAAGTATGGCACTGCCAAGTTGGTTAGGCTTTACTGTGTCATACATTAGTAATGGTAGGATAATCTTAGGTTCGATAACCCAAAATCATGTGGACGAATTTTTTTTGTGCATGTTATAGGTCATAATTTGCTGTATCAACATAAACTAGTTTTGAGACAAGTTTGACATCAATCGCTGCCATGATTTGTTGCAAAGCGTTTCCAGATTTTCACATGACACAGGTTGTGAGTGGAAGGTAAATGCTTTGACAACCTTAGATTGTCATTACCGAAAAGATCACTTTGATTTAGGCAGTCTAGTGGTGTAACAGTGACATTTTTGGAGCGCCCATTTGCAGTTAGAAAAACAAGAACAAATAATTTAACAAATGTATGAAATGAAGTTGCTAACCGAGTACAGCGAAGTCCTCAATAGTTGCAGGTACTGTATAGGCTTACTCGCGCACACCTAGCTAGTATCTATGCCCAATAGTACAGGGGCCCTAATGTTACAGAAGTCAAGGCTACCTTTCTAGCTATTTTTTTCGTTTGATGTTCTTTTGAATTGTTTGAGACAACATTGACACCTAGCTGCATATCAATGATTCTGCCACATGTTTTACCTTGGTCATTACTTATTGATTGTTACTTTACTGGTTAGGTGTATGACCAGTACGAATGCTGCAAGTTTAATGACTGTGGAAGATGTATACACATACTGTATTAAAGGGGTAAACGGTATAATAACCCTATCAATCTGCCTGTAACTTGGTCAGGCTGGGAAGATCTGTGGCTGTGATAATCAAAGGGAGTTAACATCCTTGTTAATTATTAATGGAAACAATACACTTTACCAGTCACTGCTAAGGTTACAATAACTGTTTTGGATTCGTTAAAATCACAGGAAACCGGTTCCTTTACCTTTGGTTTTAAACAAATAATCTGAGCCTGTTCAAATTAATTCATCTCTCCCCTGATGTTACTGAGTACAAAGGCTTTTATACACTGACCAGCATGTATTACTGCTGTCCTGCTGTTGCTGTGGTGATTTCTTGACCATTCAGCAATATGATGAGTTGGAGAGTCTCCACTTCAACCTACTGAGTCTTCTTCATGCAGTTTACAGGTATGGAAAGGTTTAGATTCATGCCTACCTCACTGTTGTGAACAGGTTGACCCCATCGGGTCAAGGAATGCAGGGAAATTACTGCAAACACAAGTACAGGTTATTCTCCCCCTGTGGAAGATTATGGCACCCTTGGGGTAGGCTACTAGAGAGAAAAAAAATATGGAATTGAGGCATGCAATGGGTTTATTTTTTGCACCAGGTAAAATCTCCAACTAACTTCAAGGTGGTTTTTATGGTAACTTGTAGCACAGAATGTCCAATTTGAGTGATTCGTAAAAGTTGGTCCAGAGGATTATTTGTTTGGCACTGTTATGAAATATTGCATAAGGTATTAGTATAAATGTAATATGAAGACCATTGACATGTGTGGCAGTACTAAAAACCAGTTCAAATAATTGTTCCAATTTCTAGATATGGTTGTTTTTATATACACACACACATGACATATATGCTACCAACACTTTGTCATCTATTTGGTCAGTTAATGGCAGAAATAATTATAAAAAAAACTTGTAAGCAGCTTCCAGTTGGCCATAAAACCTGTTCTTAGGTAGAAACATTTGTTACAAACCTGAAATTTTAAGGTCTGTCAACAGAGGACACCCCTTAGAGCTACCATTCAGTGCCTGGATCGGTGGACCTAAACACTCATTCAGCAATGTCTTGAGGGATCTGGTAGACCTTCTAGCACTGTACATGCTCAGTGACCTGTCACTCCTGGTCATTGACTCTCATTCCCATGATATCACCCATGGAAAGTGGGTCTAGAAGTATACTAAGATGATTGGCTTATTAGTGGGCTTTGTCCAATGTAGGGATTTCAAAGTTGTAAAAGTCGTAGATCTCTGAAAGGGTAGGAACTTTCTGTGCAGATACTGTGTGTTTTTATCAATTATAAAAATTGAAGATAATGTTACATTACCTGGATATTTATCATGTCCTCCCTTTGCCTTCCCATTCTAGTTCACCTTCCCCTTTCCCAGATTCCCAGATTCCAGCTTTCCTCCCCCTACCCTCCTCCAATCCCCTTCCCTATCCCTTCCCCTATCCCTCACCATAACATTCATTTGCCCCTCAGAATCTAGGTGTACAGTACATTGTTTCATGATAGTTTTGTATCTTTTCAACATGGTCAATTTGTTATACAGTAGTGGAATGCTTTGATTTCTTAAGAATAAATGGAAACCTATAAACTGTTCCTTTGAAGTAGCTGTTTACATGTATTTGCCAATTTCTGGCAATGTTGATCAAGGTTTTTTTCAGTATTTCTCCAAATATGAATAATTTAATCCAGCCAAGACATCTTTACAGATGTTAGGTAGTGGGGATGATTAAATAAGTCCATTTCCATTTCTAAGTAAACTTTGTCCTCTAAAAACTCCTCTTTACTTTTAAAATATCCTTTTACATGGTACAAAAGGTGTTAAAAATCTAAATTTACATAGCTTTATACATTTTATATATTGTTTTATAATTGGCTAATAAACTGGATTGTGGATGAGACCTCAAGTATGAAACACATCTTCTCACAAAGCAAATATTTAATAACTATCACACTTGACCAACCAGAGGGCAGTCAATTACCATCATTTTTCAGAACTCTGTGGTGGCTGTGATCATCGTTGACCTATTACTCTGTACTTGGAAGTCTTGTTACTAACTACTATTCACTGTAGCTGTGAGAGGGGGAGGATGATTGCTATCAGCACAGCAATTGATAGGAATTTCAGATTCTCCTGACCTCTATTATCTGTGGGGTGATCTTTAAGAATGATGGTTCCATAATTCAATTGAGCTTTATTGTAAAGGTAGCTCTGGCATTGTTCAGGAATTAGGTAGGGGGAACTATTGGGTAGTTACTTAACCTGTTATCTATATTTTTTTTGTGGTGGGAAAGTTTCCTACTAGGACTTTGTAAAACTGGGTGACTTTGTCGTTGTTTTTGTCAGCCTTTCCTTCAACCACTACACTTTCCCTGCACATAAACCTGTACATAGGGAGTTGTCTTCTAAATAACATTGAGGACTTTCTCATAGAGCTTGCAAAGAGAATGACTACCGCTGCATTGGGTTGTATTCTCCTTTGATGTATACCGTACGATCGTATATTTTAATATTTTTGATTTTAATCTGAGAGGAAATATGTCCAATCCCTTGGATGGCCTTGTAAACACCACCCATAGTGTCTAGAAAGTTTGTTTCAAGCTCGGATTTTTCATCGATTTGAATCTTACGGACCTGTCATGTTTACGGAAGAGACAGAGATTTGGTCACAAATGAAAATGTTTTGTCCAAGGTCAATTTTCATACATTGGGTTAGGAATCACTTTACCATTGGTCTTTCTTTGTAATATTTTCAAAATACAGCGTTTACTATCGAGCTCGAGTCAACACATCCAGGAAAGACCTACAAATCTAGCTCTTCTAAAGGCTTCAAAAATGAATAAATGAAAATTGGTAAAATTGACTCAATGGGACTGAAAGGGTCGAAAATAGAACAGAAAAGTGAGTTCAAAGAAAATCATTTGAGCGTTACAGTTCTTCATTGAGTCCAAGACCGTCCGTAAAGTAGTGTGGTTAACTGAGTTGTTACTTACTGTTGTTACTACTTGTGTTTGTAGCTATGATGGTCTTACTATTCCATTCAAGATGGTGTATACTCACACTCATGTCAACTACTCGAGCCGACCCTTTTAATGACCTTGCACACAGGTTCGAAAACAGTAAAAGATGAGTTGTTGATTTTTGTGTCAAATGATTTAAAGTTCAAAATTGTTGGCCCTCCCTCTTAGATTTCTTGCCCACTGAGATATTTGAAAGGGGGTAAAAGTAACTTGTATTATTGCCAGTCCAACAAACATTGAAACATCAAACATACCACAAGTGAAAAAGTACTAAAGTTTCCTCCAATTATCTCCCTCACCCCACCCCCTCCCCCCTCCTATCTTTCCCTAGCAAGTTGAAATACATGTGTACAAAGTAGCTTGTATTATTGCCACTTAAAATAATTGTATACACTTTACTTGAAAAGCACCTTTCATCTAAATAGTTCAAAAAGTGTACTTCTTTTAAAGTTTTCAAAACAATTCAATAGATATATTATTACTTCATCTCCTTACATTAAACAGAATTATCTGTACATTACATATTGTCACCAAGCTGATATTGGCAGAATATCAAATGGAATACCAGCAATAAAATGGACACATAAGCCAAAAATCTCTTGCCAAAAACCAGTTCTTCCTACTTATAATTGGATTAATTCAGTTATATTCTCTCTAAATACCACACAACAAAGAGGTATATTGACCCAACCAGAAAACCAACAAGCATATTGGCTCTTTGCCAAACTTGCCTTAGAAGAATTTTATTTTTATTTTTATTTTGTTTAAAGAATATAAAATGTTAAAGAATATAAAATAGAAATAGAAAAAAGGATATAAATATGAAAAGAACATAAAAAGGAATATAAAATAGAAGATAAAAAGAATACAAAAGAATATAAAAAGAATATAAAATGTTTAAGTTTTGACCTCAAGTTAACCTTTGTTCACCACATATAGCACCAGGAGTTCTTCTCTTCAATACTTAAGGTTAACCCACTAAGGCAAAGTATGAACTTCATCTCAGGCTTCTCAGCTTAAATTGTCCTTTCAAAATGTTCAGACTTTGACCCCTGGTGACCTCAAATGACTCCTGGCCCTCCACAAAAAATATTAGTTTAGTTCACTGACTATGGTGGATGTACATACACAGTATGTGGTTCATTCAGGCTTTCATTTTAGATATAATTATCATATTTTAAAAGGTTTCCATACTATGGCCTCTGTTGAACTCAAATAACTTTTGACCTTACAGAACAGAACAGTTTACTTGTACTCATTTACCAACATATAAAATTTATCCAAGCTTCATTTGTGGAATTTCATGTGTTAGTTCAGTGTGAGAACCTTTCAGGTCAAAGATCCTTAAAGGTAAATGAAGGAGAAAAAAAAAGGAGTGAAAACCTGAAAGATAAGAGTTCCAAGTGTAAAGCTTTGATAAACTGCATATATGTGTGTGTCCACATTAGTGAAAGAACCTTACAAACTGTGCAAAAATTGATCAAGTTGAAAAATGTGGGAAGTAATCACAAAGACTAATGGCTTTCATTCTGTTTGGCTGAATGAACTGGATGCACTCAAGGTTTCCAGCTATGTACTTTCAAAATTCCTTGAAGGATAGAATTTGCATTTTGTGTTAAATAGTAAACATTCAGTTGCTATTTACATCGTTTCCCAGAATGCCAAATCTGACCAAACCTTTTAGGTCGAGCTCATTTACAGTATGGTAGAGCCATAATATAACAAAGGGGGGGGGGGGGGGAAGGGGGGGAAGATGAAGGACTCAAACATTTACCTTCCTTGGCAGCTCAAACTTCCTTGGAGGTTTGTGTGTTTGTAAACGATAGCGTGTTCAATTCACCCTTCACAATCTATTGTCTGAATTTTACATGTTGTTTGTATCCTTGACTCTTGTTGAACTGCTTTGAATTGTCTCATTGTGTTATGTTATTGATTACTTGTTGAAGGGAGAAATGCATCTCCGCAATGGTGATGATGGTGTATATTAACTAGCTGTGTATACTGTGAGTTTGTATGTGACGACTTCACTTGTATAATTTGTGATAATTCATGAAGTACACGGATGGTAAGTTTATTCATCACACGGTGGTAATTTTATTCAAGTTTGGAATGTGGCTTTATCTTAGTGTTTTGTACTCATGAAGTGATGTAGATCTGCACGTACCCCAATAAATCCTAATAAATGGGAAAAGGGCAGAGCCCAAAAATCCAACCCAAAGCCCTCTAATTTGAAAAGGATACTTATCCGGGTTCCCCTTCAAATCACCTCCAATTCCAAATCGCCATTTTTATACAATGCTTAAGACAGCAATATAATTATCATAGTTTTATCATTATCATCTCATAGATCTGTGAACATTTGTTTGTTCCTTATGGATTGTCTGTCATGGGAATTAATCGTGATATGACATGACATATTGGTTAATACTGTTTGCTACTGGTTATGTGGTCGGTACAGCTGTTTTTGTCCACAAAGACTTAGAAAGTTGGATTCATGACATTTATTGACAGGGTGTCAACATTTATCAGAAAAGTAAACAAAGTACAAGCCAGGCATGTTAGCAGTTTGTGACTGTTGTGCAGTGCTAAGTTTTATTATGTACAGTGACATTATGATTCCTGTGAGAATACAATATCCTACAACCAACTGTGGTCATCC
>JAIPMN010000890.1:0-28634 GCA_020650975.1 Apostichopus californicus | reverse complement strand
GGTTGAGATGGGGGGAGGTGGAGATGGGGGAGGGAGAGGGAGAGACGGGCTTAAGTCACCTTCGGCACATGCTGAAACTATTATCAATGATGATTGGAAAAGCAATCATATATGCGACATATTTAGCACGACTGAATGCGCGACCGCAGTGAGGGGGGGGGAGGGTGGTGAACGACAACGAGGAGAAGGAAGGGAACTGTATGAAGATAAATATAAATGCCTGAATATACATATCTCAGCAATTTCTCGTGGTTAAGCTGTTCTCATTTTTGTTTTCAAGCATGTGTGTTGTGGTGCAACGATGGGAGGGGGGGGGGGAGTGACGGTCGTGGAGCATTAGATATAAACATCTGAGGAGCTGTTGTTACAAAACCCACAACACTTTGTAAAAGAAAGTTTTATGAGATACAAGAGAAAGAAGAAGACATGAATGAGACTTGCTCCTACCAAAGCTGCAAAAGCACTGACACCTGCAGACATAAGAGGGATAGTTCCCCAGTCGATGCTCCCTCTATAAATATGTGTTTCTCCATTAGGATTCAATCCACCGGCAACGAAGTATATATACGTAAACAGAAAGTATACCGCAGCATAGAGAATAGGATATATAACATGAAGTAAGCGGCAAGGGTTAGCTACTAGCATGAAGTCAATGATAACCAGAGCAGCACCCAAACCATGCACACTTAAGTTAAAGAAATGAACGGTGCTCTCCATAGGGTTGAACTCTATCGCCCAAAAGAGGACGGTAACCGCGAGTTCGGCGCTACAAGCGATTACTTGTAAGAACCAATTAATCTTAAAGTACCAGGTGTTCTGCGGTATGAGAATGACACTCTCCGAATCGATGAGATCGGTTTCCGTCGCGGTTGAATTCTGCATCGCGATATCTTCTTTATTATTGTGTGTATCGTCACCTGCAAGACAAAAAGGAGACACTTGTTAAATAGTTACTGATGTAGGTTTCTTTGTTTCGTTTTCTTTACATTTTTCATAGATTTGGATATATAAAATAACTACTTTTTTAAATGTATTTGGCCTTGAAAGGTGTTGGGCAAGCTCTGACTTATCAAGTTATAATCGATGACTTGCACATTGAGGTGTGTGTGTATCGGGGTGGGGGGGGGGGGATAGATCCCCCAACTGACTTAGGCAGAGGCAATGAAATGTAATGCCAGGGCCATGCAGAGGCGAATTCAGAACTTTATGAAGGAGGTGGTTTGATCCTTTGTTCGTTGAAGCCCACTTCCATTCCGGGATGTTTGGATGGTCTTGGGTTCTATCCAGCAAAACGTAAATGTTAAACGTTTTAGTGAGGATTATGATGCACATTTTAGGCTGCAAATTATAGGTCCATAATAAGGTTTATAAACTCTAACGCAATAAATGCCTTTGAAGTTTTGCGTGATGTCGAATAGAGGGTGACACGATGAAGGCCCCCCACCAGCCTTGCCCATGCCACTGCTTACAACCTCATAAAACAGTTCAAATACAAAAGAATACAAACTAATATTTGAGGTTATTAATAAACTAATTCTAGAGACAAGACAATATTAACACGGCGGAGAGACAAGGGAAGGGGTAAGGGTTGGGCGGGGGGTGGGGCTGGGGAGGGGTTGTTACTTGCAGGTGTTAAATCTAGTATATATTTCTCACTTCTTTTCTTCCCTATCATATGCCAATAGCAAGTAGCAAACGCTGCCCAGATCATGTAAAGTGTAAGAACGAGGAAAGACCAGTTCGAAATGAAGATGAGCCATTTAGCTTTGACATCTATCTGGGAGTAAAGTGGCGGCGTTCCCCATTTAATCAACAGAGTAATGAAAACTGCAACCTGATAAAGTGCGATGATAACACGATATGCTATCCACGAGCCAGGTAAAAGCGGCCATCTTGCCTGTATACAAAAACATCAAAAAAGAAATCATAATAATAATAATAGCATAGTCTTCATAGGCTTCATGCCCCAGAATTTCTCCTGCTAAGAGTTGCACAACATTTCTGGATGCACTTTCGGATATCCGGTACTCTCCAATAAATTGCCAGATATTGAGGGGGGTGAGAGTAGAGTAAACTTAGGCAATTAGATGTCTCAAACCTTTCCTGGCGGTGAGATCAAACTGAGTCTATAGCTGCAGTTCATGTTAATAACCATACAGTTTTTGTACTTCAGTGGTGTAGTGGTGTCCTTTATATTCAGACTAAAAGCTGATGAGGTTAGTTTCTTTAAACTATTATGCTCAGACACTTCATTCCTTTAGACTTAAATCAAGGAACTTGGCGAAGGGCAAAAAAAAAAAAAAGATATGGTATTTTTTTCTTTATGGAACACAGGACAGGATTACATGACACCGATAAACATCTTTCTGACAAACACAATTGCATCAACTGAGAAATAGCGCGAAACTAATAGCTTACATCTTTAGATTGATTTGGTTGTAAGTTTAATTCACGCTGCAGAGCGCATGCGTCGGTGAAGCTCATCCACTAAAAGTCGGTCAATTGAATTATATATACCTGTGGTAATGCGAACTTTTGAGGATCCTCTCTCCCAAACAAGAAAGACCTCGGTGAACACTGTCGTCGACACTCTGACATGGTCTTTATGGTTTGTCTATAGGCTGCTCGAACATAATGAAAATATAAGAGATAGGATTAGTAGTGGATAATATCCGACATATATCATTGAAATAAATCAGATTAAACTACCAAAATATTTCATGGTTGAAAAGACCATCACTGGGCACGCTTGTTCGTCGTTACCAAATGCTTTAAGTCTTTTGTTAACTAAGGAGCAACATGAAGGGAGGACGGTATGAAACTTTCTGCTCTTAATTTGTGCACTAATTTTGAGCATACCAATTTAAATATGGCAGTGGGTCTTACTGGTGACAGACACTCCTCCTGTTTGTATTCCATGCATGTTAGTCACTGCTTTCAAACAAATGCTAGACAAACGCAAAGTGAGGACGACTGTATGGTCACCCTCCACTGAGGACGAGATGGGGGGGGGGGGAGAGAGGACGAGAGCAGGGGAGAGGGTGGGTCTTGGAGGAGTATAGTGACAAGAAAGGATCAGCTATATGCCAGTAAAGGTATTACAAAGTATTGTCACGTGATGCAAACAATTCCACTTGCGGAAACTAGCCAAATATAGCTCATGACTCAACCAATAAGAATGCTAACGTCGAATTCCCACATAGAACCAATTCATAAAGTATTACTTGTGTATGCCCATGGAACCATGTCAGGGTACTACTTCCGAGGTATAACGTCATAACACCAGATAATACTTGTGTATTGTGTTCTGTGTGCAAAAACATGACTTGCTGAACGCAGTACTATACAGGAACTGCCTGATAACACCGAATCACAAGATCATTCAAAAGAAACTCCATGACGTCAAAGAATATTCTATGAAAGCCATTATGTCCGCCTACATAATTTTCACTATAACAAAAAAAGTTTAGCTATAAATTAAATAATAGAAAAGTATAGTCATGGGGATATAGATATCAACAACGTTTAAGTCAAATAAACTATCTTTTGTTCGTCTGCTTATAGTGTTTGTTTTTTCTCCTCATATATTTAATAGTACTGAAAATATAAGCTATATCCATGATACTACGGTCTAACACGGATAGGGTCTCAAATAAGTTACCGTAAGGCTTCCTGACAACTGGGTCTCTTAACTAAGGGACCATTGTCATATCTAATCGCCGTCATGACAGCCTGTGGGCGTCTATTGTCTATTCATTGCAATATATGATACTATATACGTGCTCTCAATATTGGTTGTATTAGTGTCACAGCAAGGCGCTTTAATATTCTTTTTATCCTTACTACTTACTCATGCAGTTGATACCATTTTCGTTCGATATAACCATACTGGTTAACTACGTTATGATGGCAACGAGAATATGATACATACAATTGTATAGCTAGTTGTTTACCACCTGTAAACATGCCTATCGATTAAATTATGTGTTTACCAAGCAGTGCAAATCAGAGCTATAGAGATATGGCTCTCGGATGGAAAATAACCTATAACAGGGAGCGTTATGTATGCAACAACCATCATCAGTCATGAAGATAACAGTTATAACTGACAGATCCGTATTACTTATACCCGATATACAATGTTACAACTGGTGCACACTGCACGGTGACACATAGACATAAGAGAAACAAAACTATCCCCAGTGTTAAATTTTAACAATCATTTCTAAGGTTACTCTGCACGCAGTAAATTCCATCGTCATATAGCTTCCACTAACAAACTGAAGCAACCTACACTGTATATATATGGTTTCGAGACATTCTCCCACTGAACACTTATGCTAAAAGGTGAATGTTATAGTGAGTGAGGGGTGGATGCAGGATTTTGAAATGGTTGGGACAGACATTATAGAGTAAGAGTGCAGTTATTGTGAAGGGACAGGAAAATGAGGAATGAAATAAATATTAATTAATTAAGTGAGTGAGTCATATAGATAGATAACATGAGACAGAATTTTCAGCCCGTCAAATCCAAAACAATACTGGATCTTTGTGAATCCGCGACTATAGGCCTATAACTGAAACGATATGCCTAAACAATGTATCAATAAGATATTATTCATGATACCATGTGCGCTGTTATCACTGATACGGTGGGATGAAGAAATGTCGCATTCGATCATGGAGGAAACTATCCCTCCGTGTTGTGTTGTGTTGTTGTTATATCAACAACAAACCTGGGCACATAATCGCTTTTTCCTTTTCCACGTGCACTTGCCTCATATTCGTAGACACGGAAATATTCCTCGATCACATATACGGCGGATCATGGGTGACACAACATTATATGGATTTATTATTCATCAAATCATAACCTGTTTGAGTAGTTTTACCAGCAGGCTTACTCCTTTTAATCATCTGCATCATTTGTATACCATTCATTCCCAAAATTAACTGCGAAAGTTTGAAAACCCATACATTCAAATATACAAAACAAAAAAACAATATTTTCACGTACCTTTGATTGAAGATCCGAACTGGCCGTTGTCAGTATAAGACAATCTCGGGATATTTTTAGTTTTCGGTTCTTGACGTGCTTTGCAGGTAGTGTACGTAAATATGATACCAGTATATTGTATCAACATACATATGCACTACATGAGTACACTGCTGCAAAGTGTTAATTATACTAAATGAAATGTATATACAACTGTAAAAATAAACGTGGACTGTTGACTGACCGTAACGTTGTTGTAAAATGGCTGTTTTAGGTGGAGTGTGGTGTCTTGTGTTTAGCCTAGTATAGCTCTAGTTACGGAACAGGTCATCGATGAAAAGAAATCGATTTCGATCTATTTTTTTCACACTTCATTGCTCACAACAGCCCAGCAATAGGCTATAAGTACCTGAAGGCCATTATGTAGTAAACATGTCGCGGTCCATAGCACAAACAATTATTAGGCTCTTACTATACGCCGATCTGTTTCTCGTCGAAGGGGCAAAGTTGAGATGGGGTCAATTTAATGAGTCCATGGTTATACCAACTTTCATGGTTGTACTATTGCTAGTATATTATAAAGAACTATAGGGGGTACAACTGGACTTACATACATAAAGATAGCAACATTTCCAAACCCGTCTTTCCTGCCTTGACAATCGTTAAAACCCAATAATTGTCATCCCGGCTGGTATGTTGTAACTTCAAGGGCGTAGGAACCGGTGGGGCTGGGGGGCGCCAGCCCCCCCCAGTGAAAAATATGGTGGGGCGGAAGTTTCATTCCGCCCCCCCGCTCCGCAAGTCGGAAAACCCCTTTTTCATTTCCAAATGAGAAAAAAATCTCATTTGGAGCACCAAATTGCATCTAAGGCCAGGTGAAAATGCAAAATTATTTACAAAATGGAGTGCATGGGTGTTGAAGTGTGCTATATTGCACCAAATTGCATCTGAGGCCACCTGGAAATGCAAAAAAAAATCAAAAGGGACCCCTCCCCCAGGCCGGCCATCAGTCTTCAGCCCCCCCACTCAAAAGTACCTTCCTACGCCACTGTGTAACTTGTAAGATACCCTAGAATGATATTTTATTTATGTAGCTTGGAAGAAGATCAATAAGTCTCCCAAGGCTATCTTTAGTAAATTAATTGTTTAAAAGTAAGTGGGTCTGACGTTTCTAGCCTAACAAGATCTTCTTCAGAAGCTGAATGACAAGTAACAAAAAAATACAGGGGAAAAAATACAAACACAGAAATACAGAAAGGTTAATGAGCAGGGTGCACACAAACGAAGTAAGAGGATTAGTAGGCAAAGGGTGGGGTCCCCGCGAAAGATTTTATCCCTCCGCGGGACAAGAAAATCGACCAACAAGTTTGCATTACTGAATCGGGTAAGCGGACCTTAGTTTTGCATGGGCACCTTGTACTACTACCAGCATTACACGTTGTCAATAATTCAGGTATAGCGTGTGGGGGGGGGGGGTGGGGGTGTCTCACCCCCAAACTTGGTAAAACTGACAATAGTTAGAAAATTGGAGTGCGACAATCGAAATTTCCGACTGTCGCACTCTAGTTTATCAAGGCCTATCCATATATTCCTGTGATTGTGAATGACCTAAAAATTGAAAAATTTCGGTCAAAATTGACCTTTAACCAGTCATATTTACCACGTTTTCCTTGCCACTTTGAGAAATTGTATCTCGCGATTCTTATACTCCACCATACAAAACTTCGTGTGATTTTGATTACTACCGTCATATGCGTAGGAGCCCAATTTGATTTGGGGGGCTGGAACGACTTGCCCGAAAAATATAACCAAAATATTTCGCGCAATACAAAAATCCTTCCCGGTGGCTGGGGCTGTTCCCCAGAAGTAAACTTTACTAGAGTAGTTTTACTCACAAGCCCTCTAGCCACCTAGATTCCTAAACTATAGAGGCTTTGCCAGAGCCGAGGTCTCCTCCCAGTTTATGAATTCTAGCCATATCAAAGTGGGTTTTATATTATTATTTTTATTATTAGTATATTAGCGTACGTTTTATTCATTCACCAGATACCTGATAAAGTGATAAGGTGGTCCTAGGGACGTCCCTATAGGGGGGGGGGGTGGTGGGGGTGTCTCACCCCAAACTTGGTAAAACTGACAATAGTTAGAAAATTGGAGTGCGACAATCGAAATTTCCGACTGTCGCACTCTAGTTTATCAAGGCATATCCATATATTCCTGTGATTGTGAATGACCTAAAAATTGAAAAATTTCGGTCAAAATTGACCTTTAACCAGTCATATTTACCACGTTTTCCTTGCCACTTTGAGAAATTGTATCTCGCGATTCTTATACTCCACCATACAAAACTTCGTGTGATTTTGATTACTACCGTCATATGCGTAGGAGCCCAATTTGATTTGGGGGGCTGGAACGACTTGCCCGAAAAATATAACCAAAATATTTCGCGCGCTCCGCGCGCGTTCCACATGTCAATGTGCATATCATAGGCATGCATCGGTTTTTACATCGCATGCCAAACATACAATCATTTTCCGTCGTTACAATATTAATAATAATAATAATGTAAGTTTAACCATTGAAAAACACATTGCAAATGATCTATCTTTCAGTAGGTGCCCGAAAAGTTATCAGCATTCGGAACAAAAGTGCAATAGCGAAAGATGGGGTGTCTCACTGACACTGACCGTATCGTTGACGAGTAGAGTAGCGCGGGGGTACAAGGCAGCAGTCGGAATTTTCCGGCTTCAAAACCCATCCAGTTGGATTTTCAGCCACTACACCCCCCCCCCCCCAATCATCAGGCCTAAGCTACGTCCCTGGGTGGTCCGTACTTAGGAGAAGGGTCGCGTTTACGTTTTCTTTTAACAATTTTTGGGTGGAACAAGTCAGCATTCCAAAACACTTATTTAGAGCGCGAGTCCTCTATTATTCGCCTACGGAGCACTTAGCAGACCATATGGAATACACCTATCTACAGTCTCGTCAACACATGTGCCTGTTCCATCAAGTTATATGCTTTGGTTAAGGATGTTTCAGGGTAAGATAATGTAAATGTTTACATTTATGGAAATTTAATTGGAAACGTTTATATAACAGCTAATTATATGAGAGGTTGTGCAATGCAGTCGAAAATTTCCGGTTTTGAATCAATTCCGCTCCCAATAATAACGGCTTAAATTTGTCACAGCTATTACTTCCTCCAATACCATTGTTCGTGACTATCACTTCTTTCTTATCAGTTTCAATGTTGCCTTTGAACGGTTTCCTCATTGGAACTCATTTACTAAATAGGCCCCGCTGTCCGCTTAGTTAGGCAGTGGTACATGATATTTACTAAGTAAACGGCAATAGGCCTATATTCGACTAATTAAGTTGAACAAGGAAATACCAGCTACCTACAAATACACGTTTTACAGTACACAGTCCATCCTTGAATTATTAATCTGGCGGGAAAGGGCGGGGAAGAGAGTTTTCACTAATGTTAAGCCTCTGAGGAAGGGGAACTAGTGTGGCATCTCACTCCGTTTACAATCATGCGACTAAAAAACAAACATACATGGATCATTTTACCAGCCTACTGCACACTTTGAATCGATGGTAACTTTCACTATAGACAACAACAAAAACTTGAAAAGATTATTAGCATGGTCTTTAAATTGAGATATTGAAAACAATACTTTGACATTGCCAACAAAGACTTGAGGGTAGCACTTCCCATATGAGGCATTAGAGAAGAATACGTCACAAGTAGACCGGTTTCAATGTAGTAAGCTTGAACAAACGGGTCTTGTATTTTATAGGCTAGTAAAAAATCTCCTCCGGTGAAATTTTACACTGTTTAATGGCTACACTCAAGTGATAGTCCATATCAGGACCGTAACGGCCACTGTAATTAAGTTCGAACATAATGTTTTAGGCCGTTTTGACCTCTCCAAATAATATTTGACGCATCTTTGAGATAAATTGTTTGCAAACCTTTGCTGCAAACATCTGAACATACATACATACACACTCTCCCACTTACGGAATGAAATACATGGTAAAACCTGCAACAGAAGTGATGCATGACTGAACGAATTTCATTCCATGCGGCATTCGCCATTCTGGCTATTAAAAACGTCCGTAGTCAATCAGCTGTGACCCTTTCTTCTGTACGTATATTGTACTTTATATGTAGTGGCGTGTATGTATGTAGCAAACAAGCTTAGTCCTATAATATACTGCAAGTAGTAGTCTACTCACGATTTGCATTGTGCAAGACGAGTTTCGGAATTTTAATAGGATCTTCATACTAGTACTTATGAATGACATAAAAGGAATATGCTAAACCGACCGAAAAACCTGCTGTGATCTAGTGGATCTGACTGGCCTTTTGATTATTTCAGCAAGATTCTCAGACTACAGTTGTAGACCTACCCTGTACATCGACTAACTACTATTAATAACGGTGCAACGTTGTTACAAGTTTGCCAAGGGTGAAACTTTAGCCTTAGGACTGTGTTTATTTTATTTGCAGTCGCATTCGCCTAACTGTTTTCTGTTACTGGGTGCATTAAACTCACTTTAATAGAGGGTAAGTTACGTTGTAAATCCCATTGAAATTTTACATTATATTGTGAACATTAAGATCAAAAGTGAATTTTTAGGCCATTTTCATTTAGACTAGCCTAGGTCATACTCATATTCGGCTAATTTTCGGCCTATACAAGGCTATTGTAATACTAGTATAGTCAGTATTGCTAATTTCGGAACACTGCCAATTTCGGACACCCCTAAGAAATGCACGATTTCACCATGACAACCTACAGGAAGAGCCAAATTTCACCAAAAAGTACGAAATGACCCGTGTGCAAGTAAATACTTACATATTTGTCAATAAAATGCCGGAGATCTATGAAGTCTGTTATAATTACTGAAAGAGCAACTGCGCCACCAATTTTATCACTAGCGCCACACTGTGGGACTGTGTGTCCGAAATTGGCAATACTCTAGCAAAGAAATACCAGTTCCACAATCACAAGAATCTTCTTGGAATACAACGTGAAAACAGTTTGCAGGAAAGAAAGTTTGGCCGTGTATCGTAATATAACACACTTCTCCCACCATATCAAGTATATTTTCAGGTGATTTATACCAGAAGATATAGTTTTGGGGTGTTTTAAGGCTTAGGTGTCCGGAATTGGAAGTGTCCATGCTACTGTCACTAGTAGTGGCTTGTGTTCAAGTCTCATTCAACACATGTTGGCATATTGTGTATCTTTTGCATTATGGGTTAGATGTAGGGATTAGGGTTCACTTTCAGGACCAACACTAATCCCTAATGTAATAACAATCCTGACACTGAACTCTTTAGACTTCTTATATGCTCTATAGTCACAATCATTTTTTTCTATACACAGACTTTTGACTAGTTTCTAGAGTGTGGTGTAACTGTTTTACCACCATGGCAAAAAGGGGAAAGCCTCGCCCTGACCATAGGCCTCCTGCACACAACCCCCATTATGCTCATGATCCACCACCTTATTCACAACAACAACCACCACCTCAACAGCAGAACTATTCACAACAAATGCATCATGGTGGAGGTGGTGGAAATAGACAACCTGCACGACATAGACCAAGTCCACCTTCAGAAGTCAGTGACTGTGTCAAGTACTCCCTTTTCTTGTATAACTGCATCTTTTGGGTAAGTATGCATTGCTCAAGACTGTATCGTATGTATGTATTTTAGATCCTCCTGCAAGCAGGAACTCGCAAAGAAGCCTCTTTGGCTTATCAAAGCTGCAAGCTGACCGAAGTCAGTCTCTTACATTCATATTTAACGTCCATGATTATGAATTGTCAATTGTCAACAAGTCTGTAACCGGACGACATACATTAATCTTGGAGTGACTCAAACAGGGGACCTTATGATTGGAAGGCACCGGCGTTAACCACTGAGCTAACACTCCACATCTTTCAAATTATGTATAATATATCTTTCAAAATATCTTTCAAATTATACTGATTTGTCTATACAAACGCAAAGGTTTGAGGTATGGTAGTGTTTGTCTGATGGTATACCTTAGCTTTGTGGTGATAAGAGCAAAAATGTTCTTTTAATGGTTAAAGTGTAAAGACGATGTCTTTGTTTTTCTGTGAAGTTTAGTTGTAACCTTCAGATACCAGAAAAAGTGATATGTGCAATGTACTGTAAGCACTCAGAGTTACTCAGTCCTTTAGTTTGCACTTGCTGTGAGATATGCTTCAACAGTTAAATAAGTTGTTTGTTTTGTTTCTTGTTTTGTTGGTTAGGTTTTGGTGCTTTAAATTATGATGAGGATATATAACAGAGTGTGTTGTCAAACAGCTGGCTGTTATCTGCAAAATCTGGTCACAACAAGTATACAACCCGTGTATTGACATATTGAAATACCTTTCTGTCATGTGCACTAGAGTTTTTTCATTTAGTTACCAAAAAAATACAGTTCTGTGACACATTTTAGGTTTAAAGGTTCAAGGTTGAAGAATCCAATAATCATTAAGTATGAAACATTCAAGAACCTCCTGAAAGCTCATCTGTTTCAGGAGGCATATAACAGTGATTTGTGCTTCAGTGCCTTACAGCATTTCATCATACAAGTAAGAACAGTCAGTATGAAACATTCAAGAATCTCCTAAAAGCCCACCTGTTTCAGGAGGCATATATATCAACAGTGATTTGTGCCTCAGTGCCTTACAGCAGTTCATGATTCGGTTACATTTAAGATAAGTCATCAATTGATTGGTTGAGAAGTCCATGTCACTAGTCGGTTGCTCTCTATTTTGTATGGCTCAGAGAAGGACAAATTAGAATTGTGTAACTTTATGCCAATATTCTTTGGTGTAAAAATAAACTTATACCTCGTGTGGTTTATTGCATTATAGAAGTGTTCAGTCAGATAGCACTGTTTCTATACGTACATTACATACTTCACAAACAAACAATTGTACACAATGGGATTTCAAAGTTTTTGGGTGTGATGTCCGAAGACGAAAATCCGTAATAACACACACTGACAAAAGTCCGTAGTAAAGTAATGATACAACTTGTATAAATTACAGAGATATTTACACCGTTCGTCACATAATGAAGATATTACTGCATTTATTTTGCTGAATGATAGCACAAAAAGGATAGGAAAAATGTGCCTTTCGGTGGATGCGTCCATTTTCTTCCTCATATTTTCAGATGTCTGTAGAATAGTATAGCACTGATTAGCCACCATTTAGTAATGCTCAGTTTTCACTCACCCTGTTAAAGTTATAAATTATTGTTTCTTAAAAAATATTTTAGAATCTACCTTGATGTAAGTTTGTATACAATGTTGTTGCAGATGCTGTAGATTTGCAAAATCATCATATTTAATTGCATTTCAGAATGAACAATGATTTATTCAATGAGACTTTTTCATTTGTTTGTTTTGTTTAAGTATAGTTGTAAGCATTATAGAATATTCATTTTCATTTTTGGAATAAGTGGGGAAAAACCTACAGGAATCGTATGACTCTATCCCCATTGTGAATGTTAAACGTGTGTTCTTTGTATTTAAACTGTTCCTTTCAATCATGTCACTGTACTGTCTTGATTTACAGTATACTCAATTGTTTTCCCTCATGCAGGGATTTATTTAGTGTGAACATATTTTCATAGCAATTTTGAAGGCTATGAACTACTATGGTTCTGTGTACAAAAACTGCTACAGTATGCATCTTGGCACTTGTATAGAAATTTGCCCATTTTGTTAACAGTAGCATAACTTTGCGATCGATGCGATACCGGATCAATTTTGCACCGCTATGTTGACGATATATATCTAGACAAACATTTATTTCACACCTTTCTAGGTTTTCTTACCTATCTCCACTCAAATGCATTTTCTCATCTACCCAAACATGTAAAAATAGGTATAGTAATATATTAACAACTGTTCAAATTGTCAATATTTCAATAATACTATTTGTTAGAACACACAGTATTTCTCCCCTTGTTCAGTATGTAGAAAAGGCAATTTATATGAACATTTGTTTGAAAGGTGAGAAGATTTTAAAGAAGGCTCAGTGGAAAACGTCAAATCATAGTCTCATGGCTTATTCATGAAAGAGCTATATACACAGTGTACAGTAAGTGTGAAGTTGGCATGTCATGTGATCATGTCAACTTGTCATATTGTACACACCCTCTTAATGGTACATATAATATTATGGGAAAAATGATAGTAGTATACTGTGTCGTTGTTATGCTGTATACATAGTACTGTATTGAATTTACACAACAACAGCAGTCCAGGTATATAGTATCTGTTCTGGTCAAACAGTTGCTAGAAGACCACTTACTGAGAATAGGAGAGATAGGTAGTTTTACTTTCATTTTTCAAAGTAATGCTACAAATTATGTACTTAGTGAAAGTACCTCGCAAGGACATTAACCTATTAATAATAGTACTGAAAACAAAACGTTAAATGGCTTTAAGGTCTGTTGACAGCCATCCATCCCTGCATGTTGTATATAACATTGTTTGTTCATTGGGTGTGGTTTGTGATTAACCGGGTAATTTGATCTAACGATGGTTTCCTTAATACACATCCGTTCTATACACATCGACGACTATGTCACTATGGACTTTCCTTTCACTGTGATGAAGTCAATGTTTTTGTTGTACTTGGCAAAGAAAGTTTGCCAAATGAAATATGATCAGGACAATTAAATATGAATTGTAAGTTAGTATCATGAAATATGAAATACCTAGTAAGGAAAGAACTTTAGTAAACTGAACAGATACACTACTTACATAGATGATCCACAATCTCCATTCGTTGTCACAGAAATTTAATCTGTTTTGATCAAGAGCTGACAAGTCTAGATTTGGCACAACTGACAAGTTAAGTTACTGTAACTTAGGTCCTTATAGCCTAATGTTAGTACTATGCAAGGAAATTCTGTAAACCCTGGATACAATAACAGTTTGGAAATGTATATATCGTGACTTTAACTAGTTTCTTACATCGTGTTCTGTAACTTAGGTCCTTATAGCCTAATGTTAGTACTATGCAAGGAACTCTGTAAATGCTGGATACAATAACAGTTTGGAAATTTATATACTGTGAGTTTAACCCGTTTCTTACATCGTGTTCTGTTTTATGAAAGCATATATCTTGTCGTGACCATGTTGAATCGACGCAGCATCAATTACTTTACCTATAACTCTGAACCAGGTTATACTTCCCTATATCTGAACTGGCAATGTTGAGATCGGAATATTACAAGATCTGTTATGATCTTGTAATATCTTATCATAATTTAGTAACAAGAAGTACAGAATGCCCAAAGTATGCTTAGAAATCTCTGATTTATATGATACCATAAGATTCTGCAGGCTGCATTATATACTGTATATACTGTTTCAAAAACCGTGTGGACTGCGAAAAAGTTTCCTTTGGGCCGACATTTGTCTTGACCTTTTGCCCACCTGTGATGTATGCTAATTACGTACAGTTAATTTATTTCATTTGTCTCATAGACCGGTTTTCATTCAAGATCTGCATCCCAATTAACCTATTGTAACCTACCTACGTAACTAGCCTACAAGTTTGTAGTAGATTTTTTTCAAACCTGTGTCCATTTTTGCATTGCATTCTATTTCCTTGTATTTATTATGTGGAACTGTTATAAATGTCTATGCTTGCAATGGTAGGATTTTCTGGTATTATTTGTACTAACCAATGAGGATCTACTGTACATGTAGTTCATGCCAAGTAGTATCAAGGTTAATCTGCGCTGTTCATTTTTGAGCTATGTTTGAAAGATTCCTTTCGCCTTATTTGGGCAAGGAATAAGAATATTTTAACACCTAGTGAAGCCTTGCCCTATCTGTTAGGCCTAGCCTTAGGATGTACAATAGGCCCTGCTTTGCTCGTGTGGCCCTTTTCCCCAATTATATTGCATTGCCACCTAACTGCTTTTGGCAATAAAATTCCATGATAGTATCGGATATGCTGTATAATGTAACTGGTCTTTATATATAATCTTACTTGCATGACTTATACTAGCATGACCCTCTGCAGTTTTAAAACTCACCCAGCATTCAGTACACAGCGTACACTATTGGATGCAAACATTGCACGGATTTGCACCATCAGTGAAGGAAAACTTGTTCCAACATAATTTACAACTTTAATAAATTGAAGATGGGATCTTCAATTAATGAGATAACATTCTTACTCAGACTGAGGCCAAGGCAAGCTCAATCTCAAAGACGTATTTTCTTCCACAACAGCTTTGACAGTAATTGACTATAAAACAGAGACAAATTAGAAACATGGTTTGTCAGAAGGAATTCTTGAGGGTTTCTTTTATAATTAATGCAGCTCGTCAAGTTCTTTCCGTAAGATCTCTCGACGACGTATATATTTTATAACAAAACATTTACACAAGTTCCTAATCTGATATCTTTGCCGATCAATGGGATATCAATTTAATACTGACCAGACATTTCCAAAGTTGAACAGTTAGTTGGAAGTTAAATAATGAGATAGATTTTAATAGGAATTAGAAAAATAGAAAATCTTCAGACTTTTAGTACCGAAGAACAATGCATTCAAGTAAACAGTATACTTCTATGGCTAAATATAACCGTCAAATGTATAAGGGGAATAAATTAGTCTTAAACATTTTGTATAAACAATTTTGAAAGTTGATTCAAGGTCTATTGAGAAAAGCATGTTTACATGCCCCCAAAATGACTATGTTACTTTACAGAATTTGTAGCTATTGACAGAATATTATAGTATTTGGACAAACTAGCTGAAATGTGAATTCCCAGATTATTCTAGTGATCATAAGTGTTGATGATACAATGATTTGTCTGCCCAAAACTAAGTAAGTACTGCAAACTGTTGAATTTTTGGCAATTTGAAGTTTTACATAGCATGATATTGATATGGCAAACCAGTGAATTTGTTCCTTGAGTACTTAGTACTTGTGATGGAATAATTATAATAACCAATTAATCATAATAATGAGCATCTTATAGATTGTAGAATTCTCTATTGCCTCATTGACTCACTTTGTAATAAGTCCACCCATGTGCAATTACCTTCTATGCATTACAAATACTGTCTACACAGTGGCGGAGCGTCCATATAGTCAGGGGGGCGAATGCCCCCCCTGACGGACTCAAATGGGCTGCTGGCGCCCTTTTCAGCTTTTTACCATTTTTTACTTATTCGCGATTATTGACTTTTTTTATTGCGCTCTCATCTACCTATTGACATTTGTCACATTTTGTTGGTGAAATTTTCTCACAAAATGCTCTAACGGTGGTCTTTAATTTATCTGCACTTCCGTTGTACAAAACTATTTCCAAGCGCATGTACTTTCAACAACCATATAAACCTACGAGTTTTCACAAATGGCGATGACAGCTATTTATTCTTCGTTTATCTGCAAATTCGCAAGGCCCGGAAAGGGTCATTTCCGGCGATCTAGGGAGTATCTTTACTCAAAAAAAATTCTGTACACTCCGCGCCAACCTGTGGTGGCGCTCCGCTTAGATTCTCGCCCCTCTGACCAATATCCCTAGCTCCGCCACTGTGTCTACAGTAATACATGTTATGTACCATGTTTTCTTGGGGAATTCCCTATCTATATTTTGGAGCACTGCAGTTACAATACAATACACTACAGTTCAGAATCACAATGAATTGCACAAATTTATCCCTCAATTTTATAGACTATTCCATCTACAAAACAGTTCTTTAAATGTGTTTTTGTGTAAGTAATTGTGTTAGCTCAAGTTCTGCATAGTGTGCTTTATACTGTTTAGTAAGTACAATGATGCAAGGTACAATAAGCACATATAGAGGTAGAACACACTGCAGTTCTCAACAATTGCAAGCTGTTGTACTTATTTGTCACTGAATCATACAGTAGAAGTGATGATCAAGCGTTTTACAAGCGTTATGAGTCACTTCATAAAAAAGAAACTAGATAGCTGTGAAAATGCCTTGAAAACAACAGATCATGATAAACACCTACAGGTACTGTACAGTAGTCATTGTTGAAGTCTGGTGTGTGTGTGTGACATTGTTTTTTTAAACCTTACTTCCTAAGTCATGTAGAATATATTGTACTTATTATTCAGAGAGTGATAAATTCTTTCTTAATATCCACTGGCCATTCTCGGGAGGTTAGATTTCATACCCTGCTTTAATTATTATCATTAACGAAAGCAAAAATGCTCTAGAAAAGACTTTTTTCAGTTTTGTCTAGTTTTCAAACAAATTCAATATTCAGTAAACTGAAACAATACTTTGGAAGTTTAATCTTTGTTTCAAACTGTTTGTCAGTCCTTCAAACATTGATCATTGTAGTCTTGAAGTAGTCGACCGTACACTTTATGCAGTGTTGTGTGGCTTTTGTCATTGCATGCCAAGGCTAAGTTCCTAGTCAACAAGTTTACCAAATTTAACTGCTTCCTTGAACCATAAAGAAGATTAATAAAGGCAAAGTAGAACTACTGTTATAAATTGGCAATTGAATAAGATATATGGATAATAACCAAACAACACTTTTAAAGTTTCATATTTTGTATCAGTTGTGTTGAAATTCTATTTTGATTAATATGTCACAGGACACAGATTGATGTAGAGTGCAGTAAATACTGGGGACGGATTCCAAAGCAAGTAGAAAAACAGTAGCCCCTGACGTGGACTTGAGAAGTCTAATGGGCATCACCTTACTAAATACTCAAATAGAACATTAATTTAACATTTAACTGAACATTAAAGTAATTGTGTTAAGTATCTATCACACCTAATACACGCATAGTTTAATCTTGTTAATTTGTGAGTAAGGCCTCATGTCAGGTTTCATGTTAATGCTGCCTATAGAAAAGATATTCAACCTACGGTACTCTACCATGGGCAATATCAATCACTATTGATACATATAGTAATATTATAATTATCAGCAGTTATTTTTACGATGCTGAGGTGACCACCAATGTGGGAGAAACCTGCAAGGGCTTTTGGATTACAACTTACACTTCGGGTGGCTTTCAATTCAACATTTAACTCAAATTTGGAACCTTTTCAATTTAGAAAGTCATTTCAGATGGGAAAACCGTAGATTGCTCTTGGATGAAAATCCCACCTTACTATGACCCGGCCGGGAATCAAACCCTGAACCTCCCGATTGCTAAGCCTCATTGCTTCAAATGCCACTGCCTTTATCCACTCGGCCACATGTATATCAATCACTATTGATACATATACATATCAATCACTATTGATACATATCAACACTATTTGTACCATGTTGTACTCCGCACTTTCCATACATGTTTGTCATCATCATACTTAAAAGCTGAATTGTGTTTTTCCGTTAAGCTCAGATCCTTAAACAGAATTTCACAGTTCAAGGATTTGTGGTCGGAACTGTGAAGTAACATTAGTAGCATTATTCAAACTGCAGCTGGTCAGTTCAGGTTTTGCTTTACAGTAAATTTTTTTTTTTGCTTATATATCTTTTATGAAGTTTGATACCCAGTGACCTTTTAAACTAAAAAAGTTTCATAAACTGATAGCTTTCTTCCTGCCATAGGTTATTGACTGATCATACATTTCCATGTATTTGTTGCTGAATGTGGTGTCTTGTTCCCACTGTGTCATGTACTTCAGCATCTGGTTCCATTGGGTTTGGTTTTCAAAATCTTGTACCAAAATGACAATGATAATTTAAACTTCTTGAGATACTATAGGGTCAAACAAATGTGTAGTCCGCAGGACACATATTTTCAATATTATCCTTTTTTGTTTAGTTTATACAAAATCCTTCAAATTCTTACACCAAACCCTCCCATCCCCCCCCCCCCCACCAAAAAAGAAGGAAAAACCCTAACTTTTTATTTCTACTATAAACTGTTAACAACAGAAATATACATGCATGTGTACATAAACCTTCGTTCATGCATATATATTGGAATTTCCCTCAACAAAATTTCATCAAATTGCTTGCAAATGATATTTTATAACATAAAGGTTGGTCTTTAAATTGAAATACCAAATGCCTCAAGCTTGAAAGAACCAAAATGGTTTAATAAATCCCATCCATAGACTTTATGTTATCGTGTTCCTTAACTTAATATTTGCTGTGTTTGCAATTACTTCACAGGCTCGTATTTTTATAATAGCCATGTACATTGAAAGTACTATGCATTGTACAACATTTTAATATTGTGTCAGGTAGCACTTAATCAATGCAGCCGATCAATAAAAAGTGTATATTAATAGCAAATTGACAATAACTTAGGAAACCACTTTGAAATTTTGTTGCTAACTTCTTTTTATGTTTGTAAGTGTATTCAATACACATTTTTCTTTTTAGAAGGGGGGAGGGATTTCTCAGGGGAGGGGAGGTATTATGTCTTCTTACTTGAAGGTCCGAAGAGAAATACAATAAGTAACGAAGAACAGTTCTTGTTCAGGTATCTCTCTTTATTAACATGTAAATTCCAATAAAGGAACAGATGCAGGTGGCCATTTTCCCCAGCATTTGATATGCCAGGCAAAAATTATTCCCAGGTTGCATTCATTTCTAAGATGATGTAAACATTGTTTGCAACGATAACAATTTCAGTAACTCTAAAAATGGCATGTACTGTATGCACATCATTGATACAGGCCTCAAAATTCAAGCTATTTACTGACAAATTGCCAGTTAATTTTGGCTTCAATTGGCAAATGTTAGAGAAAGGCACTTTTCATATTTCTGCCAGTGAACATAAACAAAGGATAAGACAGTTAACAATTGTCAGTCAAAGAATCTTTATGATTTTCATACCTTACATTATAAGCCCTGTATTACTGCTTATTATCAACAAAGATTATGATTAGCTGCTCTCATAGAATCTGCATGATTTCTGTACCTTACATTATAAGTCCTGTATTACTGCGTATTATCAACAAATAATATGATTAGCTGCTCTCATAGAATCTGCATGATTATAACTAACATATAAGTCCTGTGTTACTGCTTATTATCAACAAAGATTATGATTAGCTGCTCTCATAGAATCTGCATGATTTTCATACCTAACATTAGCCCTACTTATTATCAATGTACAAATATTATGAGCTGATCCCATAAGTCTGTACAGTATAAACTGATTGTGTGCATAATTCAAATATTCAAATATTATGAGCTGATCCCATAAGCCTGTACAGTATAAACTGATTGTGTGCATAATCCAGGAAATACCAGTGAGAACTTGATTTTAGCCAGTAGACTTTTGAAGCACTTATAGGCCCGCCCGTTGATGGTCTTAATAGCAGGGAAAACAGTTTTTTTTATCTATTAAGCTCCCTTAAGCAACCTTTGAAACCTTTATATCTCACTTTCTGTTTTCTCACCTGTTTGTTATTGATTTAATTTCTCTAGGAATTACTGCACCCCTGCTTTGTACATGTATACATGTATGCATACTACTCTATGTTACTGTACGGGAGAACTGATCTGTTTAAATATTTTCAGAACGTCATTTTTTCATCATTTATCACAGAAGATTTTGCCCTTGCATCCTCACTGTGCCGTATAATATACCTTTAAGCATCTTCAAATGGTCTGATGCGAATTGAAACAGTAACTCGTTAGAGCTATGTTGACAAGGAGCTGTCATTCGTTACTCGTTACTCACATTTAAACATGCAGAGTAGGTCTTACAGTACATGTGTGATTGTATGTACAGTAACACTGTATAGTATATTATGTGTACATGTACATGTATGTGTGTAGCGTGTTCTGCTGTATTGCATTCGAATATTCACACATCGTTCTCTATGTGGAGGTAGAGAACTACTCACTAGGTTGTCTGACCTTTTGTTTATGACTAAATGGCTTTGTTTCTTCATGAATAAACATGAATTAATTAGCCGCAAACAAGTAAGAGAAGTGGCCTGTGATGAGGAGTAAGGACGGCAAATTTTAATGTAAGCATTGAAGTTTAAAACTAATGTTCTGAACTGGATGTGATCATAAATATCTGCCTTTTTTTTTTCTTTTTTTTTTTCATCCTTATTACTGGCTGTTTTACAAGAATGTGTTTATTTTGAACTTTCAGAATTATTTTATAGTCAACACAGGTTTGCTTCCTTTATTTAGTTTTAGTTAATTCGGGATGTCTAATGTCATTCTAATAATTTCAATACTTTTTAAGGTTCTAGATATGTACATGAGGAAATCTTTTTAATTCTGTTTAAGGTCCTAGGCAGATAAGGAAAGTGCATATAAGTAGACTGGAGATGACTGGTAAATAATGTAGCTCACAAATTTCCAAACCAGTTAGTTGTGGACATTTCAATCTTACCTACTGTAGCTTACAAAAATTGGTACCAATTTTAGCATCGCTCTCCCACAGACCGGCCCTGTCCACTTTTCCTCCCAAATCTATCATTCTGTATGCTAAGTACTGTACTACAATTTTGGCTCAAAATTCATAAACGTAGTCCATCACTGAGTTTCTGTAAATTTCCATCAAATAGATGAAATCAGTCAATTTGAAGCTCTTTATCTTACCTTGACTTACTGAAACGTTTACCGTCACCGACCAACCAATCAATGAATCAGGTTTTAGTGAGTCATCGTTTCTAAAAAGCCTCCCCATTTTACCCAAACCTTCTTCTGTAGTTTGCGATAGTGTCATCACTCTTCTCAATATTTGATAAGTGCATTAAATTTAAAATTATTTACAAGATTATTCTGCACAGTATGGTGTATTGGTCAAAGCCATATAGGTACGTACAAGGCATGTGGAGTGTCAGGTTTGAGGTGCTCGGTTCCAACACACAGTAGAGTACGTGTATGCATTATATCAAAATGGTTACCAAGGGAACTATAATATTGCAATGACGAATAGCCATCACTGCTCCTCTCCCTACAAATCAGTGGTGTACTTAAAGGTTTGATGTTCCACAGGACTTCCCCCACCCCTTATTCTTTTGGCTTATAAAAAAAAATATTACTACTTACTGTACCTTTGTTCTGAAAATAAGCACTGTCTATATGTATTTATTAAAACTGATTTGATTGATTGATTGATTGATAGGATCTTTGCTGTTGAAAATTGAAAATTGAAAAAAAAAATGGTGGGTTACTGTAATAGGAGTTAGGACATTACAAAGTTCCCTCATTGCCATAAACATCATAGAGGTAGTTGTTCCAAAGGTGCAAACTGAGAAACGTTGAAAGTGTGTTGCAACTATGAAGTTTGATGGTGCCGATTTTGGCATATCAAGCAATGTGAGGCTTCATTATACAGTCCCTTCCAATGCAATCAACTGCTTTAATGCCTGACGTAAAGCAGCAATATCAACATTGGGGCTAGTATTGAAGACTCTTACTTTGAAAATACTAGTCTGATTAAGAATGTTCTATGATCATCAAATAACATTAAACATACATGCACATTGCACACACATTGTCACTGGTAGTTAAGAGTACACACACAACACAGACTCAGTAATTGTAGATGTAGGGCACTGTGGAACCCCGCTGCTTGCCTTCAGAACAGGATACGCCCATGCAGCAGACTTAATATGTTAACACTTGTTTGTCCCCCCCATGGTTGGTATGTTTAAAGCTACAGTACATTTTAATTTGTTCTAGCTAAAATGACCTGAAATAAATATGGTGGAACCATAATTCAGCAATGTTAAACAAAAACAAATGGACAAGTTTCCTAAAAAATGTAATCTGGCAACTTGCATTAAGGAATGATGGCAATACAGATTTAAAGTCATAAAACTGAACAATAAATCATGTTACAATAAAATGTTTTTTTTTAAAAACTTTTTCTCTGGATTGGTGCACCTCGCTGTACCGGGTCTACAACACCTGGTAACCTTTGACACTGACCTCCCCTGTTGACCTTTTGAGTAAAAACAGTCAAGTGGCTATAACTGCATAAAGTTTTTAGTTAGACTGAGGATCATCCACAAAGTGATGTAAATATTGTGTGGGTTGGTTGGACTGACATGGCACAATTCCAAATGCAACTTTAAGGTTTAGATATTAATACAGTTTGTAAGGGCCTCTCTTGTTTATACCATGTTTGGATGTGACCTTTGAATTGTCAGAGATTCGTTCTTTCCCAGAACTATAGCACATTGTTTGTATTTTTCTTCCCTGTAGAGTATATTCACTTACATATTGTTGAAATCTGAGCTTCAGTGACCATATTTGGAAGCAAAACTGATGACCTTAAAAAAAGCCAGTTTCCTTTTCATCAGGTTCACGTTTCTACCTTGATACAAATGTGTTATAGCTTTAATTCATACATTTATGCATCTCCAGCTACAATCCCTGTATGTTCATTAGTTAGAGATTAGATAATTAAGAGAAAGAGGGTTGGTTGTGAAGTGAAGTGAATAAAATTTGCAAGTCAACCATAACATCGCATGATCTATTATTTATGGTATATACTGTGTGAGAACCTGTCATGGATATTTTACTGCATGAGTTTTGTACAGTTGATTAAAGGTGAATATTACAATTAAAAGTGGCAGAGTATATATATTGACTTTGCCCAGAGAGTTTTAATGTACATACATAAAAAATATAAAAATATGGACAATAATAAGTTTGTTGTTTTCCTCTATTCCTTTACAGATTGTCGGCCTTTTCTTTATTGCAGCAGGTATCTGGGCATTTCATGATAGGGTAAGCAACACTTCCCTTGCATTGCATCATAAGCACTACCAAAACCATACCAATCTCAACCGTCAAAATCAACTTTTCAACAATTTAGGGGGGGGGGGCGGGGGAAATGATTAGTAAACTCAAAAGGATTTCTTAATTGGACTAAATGGAACACATACTTATGATAATATGATAATATTTTGCATACACATGATGTACTGAAATGCTTTATTTGTCTTCATCAGGGTGTTTTTAATGAATTCCAGTCACTTAGTAACAATGAGGTCTCCTTTCTCACTGATCCTGTTATTTGGCTGTTTGTCCTCGGAGGTGTAGTGTTCATGCTGGGAACCCTCGGATGTCTGGGTGCCCTCAGAGAAAATATCTGCATGCTGAAGTGTGTAAGTACCGTTACTCTTAGTACGTAATCTGGCATGGTGACAGAGGTATGGATTTGAAGAATCGTAGACCGATTATGTAAAGCCATTATGAATATGACTTATTTACTTCGCTCCTTGCTCATTCCTCGCTTGCTCCTTACTTACCTGTCTCCCCAAAACCCTTAGCACTCTAACTTATGAATATGACTTATTCAAATGTAATGAGTACCAAAATGCCCTTTAAGTAGTGTTTATTTTTTATCACCTTGCACAGAATGAATGTTAACTGAAGTGTCTTTCTTTTCTTTACAGTTTAGCATAGTCATGGGGCTTATACTGCTGCTGGAAATTGGAGGTGGATGTGCGATATACTTCTATCGTGCACAGGTAAGGATGCCACATATGTTTGGGGAAAGGTATATCTCTTAATCTTCCCATTAATTTTTCTGGTTTTAGTGAATAACTGAATTGTTCACTGTGTTCCAAAACAGTTGGAGAGGCCACACCCACCATCCCCCCTTCCCCCATCCCTCGAACATGCCCTTTACCCAACGTAAAGTTTTTCTGGGCACAATGGTTAATTATTTCTGTGTGCAAATTTATCCCTTTTCCATCTAGTTCCAACTAGAGATTTTTTCCTGCGGCAATAGAATTGATCCCACCCCACCTCCATCCTAAATTCACGGCAATAGAATTGATCCCACCCCGACCCCATCCTCCACTCTGCCAGAAGTAAACTTTCTCTGAGCCCTGACACTTTTACAAATTAAAGCAAATGTAACTTAAAGTTTTTCTTTCCCCTCCTTAAGTTTGCCTCTCCTAAACTTTACAGTACTTCATATCTCAGTTGGCCTGTTCAGAACTGCATTAGAGGGTCATATCTGCTTGAACAGTGTATAACCTTTGCAGTTGATGGCATCACCGAAGATCAAATAGTTTGTTTTAATGTCAAGCAAATACATTCTATTGATCAGTTCCCAAAGTTTGTTTTCCTTAGAGTGACAGTGGGTGTAATAAGTGATTACTTGTACAACAGGTTTTACAATTTCGACGAAAAATTATTTCCTTGTGGTACCGCAATTCATTGAAAGGTACCTGTATATTTGTACTGATTCACTGTATGTTTTGGCATAGTGTGAGTACAGTAAGGGTTGCCTAGTCAAAGAAGAGTTTCCACAGCAGTGGTGTGTTGACACAATGCTTGGAATGATAATGATGGGTGTGGTGTATTAGTATTTAATTTGGTTTGTTGAGATTATCTTACGATACTTTAGAGGGAATCTTTCCTGCAATGATGGTTATTCATCCAATGTTTCTAGTCCTGTCACGGATCTCAAAGGGTTGAGGTCATTGGTAGGTTTTATTGCACCAGGTTTTAAGTGATGTGTACTTTTTTTCCTACAATTGCTCGGCCATTATTGACAGGAAACTGTCAATGGCTGATATCCAGACCTACCTGAATTAGTGTACGGATTGATACTACTTTGAAGTAACAAAATTACGTACAGACATCTTGAACTAACAAAATTATGTACTGCCACATTGAACTAACAAAACTACGTGCAGACACATTGAACTAACAAAACTACTTGCAGACACCTTGATCTAACAAAATATTGTACAGATAACTTGAACTAACAAAATAATGTACAGACACATTGATCTAACAAAATAATGTACAGACACATTGAACTAACAAAACTATGTGCAGACACATTGAACTAACAAAACTACTTACAGACACCTTGAACTAACAAAATATTGTACAGACACATTGAACTAACAAATAATGTACAGACACATTGAACTAACAAAATAGTGTACAGACACATTGAACTAACAAATAATGTACAGACACATTGATCTAACAAAATAATGTACAGACACCTTGAACTAACAAAATAATGTACAGACACATTGAACTAACAAATAATGTACAGACACATTGATCTAACAAAATAATGTACAGACACCTTGAACTAACAAAATAATGTAGAGACACATTGAACTATCAAAATAATGTACAGACACATTGAACTAACAAAATGATGAACAGACACATTGAACTAACAAAATAATGTACAAACACATTGAACTAACAAAATAGTGTACAGACACATTGAACTAACAAAATAATGTACAGACACATTGAACTAACAAAATAATGTACAGACACATTGAACTAACAAAATAATGTACAGACACATTGAACTAACAAAATAATGTACAAACACATTGAACTAACAAAATAATATACAGACACATTGAACTAACAAAATGATGTACAGACACATTCAGTGTCTCTACTTTTTCTACTGTCTAAGCTTTTCAAAGTTTATGGAATGGGCTAGTAATGCTACTTTTCTAACAAAATAAACATGATTCCTACAAATAAAACTGCAAGTGATGCATCAGATTTTTAAAATCAGTCAGTTTGTGTTGCAGTTGTTTTTATTGCTCCTGTGTGCATATATCCTGTCTGAGATAAGATGGTTGCCAGACATATTTTTGCACCAGAGTTCTGTACTCCACCAATTTGATAACCTCTCCTACCTACAAATAAATCATTACTCACCCACCCACACAACTACCCATCCACCTACTCACCTCCTGTATCTACAGGTCACAATGATCCTTGCTGGTATGGAATCAAATTGGACCTAATATTGTCAGAGCTGAAGCTGTAAGGATAAACATTACCACTTTAAACTTTTGGTAGTTTATGAAGACCTAGGTCAGAAAGATCAGTTTCCATATTATAATGATTTCTAAACTTCAGCCAGTAGCTGCTGTATTGTGACAACTATCTATCAGATTCATGTCACTGGAGCATGGAAAATATTCTGACTGATTTAAATAGTAATGGTATTCATCCATTATGGTCACCCAATTGACTACCACTGTTCATTGTTCACTGGTAAGTCAAGGGAGACTGGTAGATGAGATGTAAGGATCCAGGAAATAAACTCAGCATCCTCAGGCTAACAAGAAGTATAATGTATAAATAAGAAATGGGAATACCGGATACTGGGTATAATGTACTGGGTATAATGTATAATTAAGAAATGGGAATACTGGGTATAATGGGTATAATGTACTGGGTATAATGTACTGGGTATAATGTACTGGGTATAATGTATAAATAAGAAATGGGGAATAATTTGATCCTGTGTTATACGTCTGCAGTTCATTAGAGTAGCTATTTGTTAAGGCTGAATAGTATACTGTGCCATTCAAGCTGAACAATGCATATTGAAAAAGGAGGCTAGGGCAGGCCTATCACAAGCAAACTTTAGAGTATATATACCATTGAAACAGTTTAAATTTGATTTTTTTTTTTTTTTTTTTTTCTTGTAATTCTCTGGATAACAGTGAAGCCTCAACTTAAGCTGTACTAAGCATTGGTTTGTAACGTTTAATCAATTTGACCGAGTTTTGTAAGACTCACACATGAAGTTATCCCATAATGTAATTAAGACACAACCATTTGGCTGTTCCTGATTCCAGAATTACATACCAAATGTTTTGTGTCCCACAAATTTAATGTTAGAGTATGTCTTGTCTGTTCATTTGCAAAGTCTTTTGAAGCATCTGCCTAAATTTATCCCCCCTGGACCCTGGTACAATTATAGTGTGACCAGAATTCACTCAAACCCCTAGGACAGAGCTCCCTTTAATGTAGAGTATGCAAAATGAAGATTTGAGAAAGAAAACTTCAGAGTAAAAACAGTACAGAATCAGTACGAATCTAGGAAATGTCCCGTAAATTATCACTTTTTACATTAGCTATGAATGGTATCATATTTTGTGTGGTTTAGTGTTTTTTAAATTTATTAAGGTATTTTGGTACACTTTACATATATATTCAAACTTCCAAATAAACATGATTCCATATGAGGTATTTATGTTAGTAAGAAATCTTTAAACTGGTTCTTAATTACATTATTTTAAGCACAGAATAAAACTACATCCATCCACATGGCCTAGTACCCATCTATCATAAATGGTAGTTTTCAGATAGTTTACACTATCATGGTGAGGTACAGTACATGCTTTTCTAATGTTTTTGAACCACTTACGGCAGATATGTCCAGAGTAAACTTTCAGACCAACATAAAAATTTGCTGTCTTAACTTTGATTACAAACAGTCACAGATAACATTACTAACCTTCCATGCGTGAAATGATGTGCCTAATTTTATTTTTCTCTTGTTGACCAAATTTGCTGCTTATTATTTGTGTTTATTTTTGGTCCAACTTCAATATATTTTACACAATACTTTAATACACACATAACGTAATACTTCATACAGGGAATACCTTGCGTATATTATATCAATGGACTGTTTAAAATATTTGTTTATGATATATACCTGTATCATATGTTTTCTCTGAAAGATTGTTTTACATTGTGATAGTTTTATTCCATCAATATGTTTTGTAACATGAGAAAGGCAGGAGTTCTTTGTCTCTAAGGGCATTCTTCAAACTTGGATTTATTTCTACCAGTATACATATTCGTTCAGAAATTTGGAAATATATA
>JAIPMN010000889.1:0-32590 GCA_020650975.1 Apostichopus californicus | reverse complement strand
GGGGAAACTACTCTCACGGGTTACTACAGGCTACTACAATTTACTACAGGTTGCTGCAAGTTACTACAGGTTACTACAAGTTACTACCGGTTACTACAGGTTCACATTGACCTCACCGAAATATATAGGTGATCGCACGAAGCCTCAATGGTAACATCTCCCTCTCTTAGGTCCCTGGCTTTTGATGCTCCCCCCTCTGGCTGAATTCCACCACCCTCCCAAATGCACTACCAAATGCGGCCTCAGCCAGTAAAGTGTCTGAAAGGTAACAGGCAATGAATGTTGTTGATGTCTGCCAGGCTGCTGCCTTGAGAATGTCCTGGATTGGAATCCCCAGACCGTCAAGGCTGCCAATCCTCTGATGTCATGGGCTCTCGGTTGAGTTGTGCCGACCGTGAAAGGACGGATAACCTGTCAGCCACTGGAAAAGGGTGTCATTCGACGCTGCTGAGTACTACGCCTGGGGTAAAATGAACAAGGACGTGGTCTTCCTCTGAGTTGCTCCGTCTTGTTCAGGTACAACTTGAGTGACCGAATGGGGCACCACAGTTTGAAGAAAGCATCTTTATCTCCGGGATGAAGATGTCCCCAGCAGGAAAGATAGAACCTGGTTCTTGGTGTTGAAAGTCCGGTTGGGAACCATCCTCACTCCCTGGTTCTCGAACCTGATGTGCTTCTGTTGGTAGACAGAGCATGGAGGCAGCTCCTTTGTCTCTCTGACGCAAGCAGGATCAGGAACAGAGTTTTCTTGGTTAGGGCCGCAAGCAAGGCTGAAGCCATTGGTTCGTGTGTAGGTCTCGTTTGTGCTCACAGTACCGCTGAGAGTCCCCAGCAAGGGGTCAGGCGTCTGATCCGTGGGCACCTGTTTGCCTTCCCCCTGATGAGCTGGGCGATGTCCCAATTGTGCCTGGGGTGAACCGTCTGCGAAGCCGCAGTGGATAGCGGTGATTGCCGACCTGTAGATCTTGATGATCGATACTTGTTTACCCTCCTCAGACAGTGAGTGGAGGAACTCTGCTATATGTGCCAGAGAGGTTTCGGATGGCAGTACCTGTCTGATCTGACACCATTCTCCAAATTTTAAAAAAAGTAGTGACGGTTGATCTTCTCCTGGCTTCGGCTGTCACAGAGGCAGCGGCCTCCTAAAAATCTCTCTGTCGGAGGGAAGTCCTGACAAACTCCAGGCAACTAACTGTAATCCCTTGATGTCTGGATGACTGAGGGTTCCCTGTGTCTGGGACAGCAGATGGGGTGTGTCCGGCAGGATCGCTGGGGTATCCATTAAGAGTTGTAGAATTTACCAAAACCATGGCCTACGGGGCCAGAACGGGGCCACCAGAATGACTCTCCCCCTGGAATGTCGGATCTTTCTCAGGACATGACCAATCATACACAGCGTCGATGTGGTGAGCCCTGGGGTGAAACCACCTGGAGCAAAAGATCTGAAGTTAGTAGTTCTTCGCTGTCACAAACAGGTCCACCATTGGCCTGCCGAAAACGTTGAAGATCCAACATTTATCCTGGGCTCTTTGCAAGCAACCATCTATACGAAAATTACAGTACAGGGTAGGTCTATGTGAATACCTTTTTATTAATGTAAATTTAAAAAATATCAGTTCAATGTTCTAAAGTCAGTAGTTTATACACAAATATTGCGCCAAAAATAACATTTACTGAAGCACGTGGTTAATTGGGCCGCGAAAATTTTTCGCAACAGAGACTTCTGATGGTAAGAATGCACATTTTATATTAGCAACTCTTAATGCAGAGAGAAGAAACATACTGTGAGCTGAAATATCCTGTTCAGGATCAGAGATGTTAGCTTCCCACAAAATTCATAGATTGTCTCCACTCATTAACATTTTCTGATCAAAACAATGATTCAAATTTTACATGATAGTCTCAGAAACAATGCAAGTGCATCTTCGTTGTCAAAAGGTATACGTACTGTATGTGACAAGACCTAACGTTATGATATTGAAGTGCACACACATGATAGCCTATACCGCAAACTTCACTATCTCTACACAGGGGAAAGTAACGTTGCAAGTAATTGTTGTTAAACAACATACTCCGTGTTCATTGAGCACTACAGATGCAAAAATGTTCACAGACAATGGATGGGGACTATTAACTAATCAAATCACAGGAATTTTGGAAAAGCATCATTGTCTATTTTTAGCATGAAAATTTCCGTAATGGGGTGTTGTAACCCTGTACCGTGCGGTTGATTGTTATGATATATTTAATTTCAAACAAATTCAATGATCAGTAGGAGTACAGTAGGAAAACTTTTGGTTCTTGTCAGAAGAAGTTGTGGTTTTTTGAAAAGAAATAATGAAAGATGTTCATTCAAAAATGTGTTTTGATAGTAATTCCGTTGACCTAGTTGTGAGTGTGTACTTGGGATTGTTTCTCCCAAAAAAGTTTGCATCCACAGGACACAAGCAATTTGAAGATTTTGCATCCCTGGCCAAAACATTGCGTCCCGGACGCAGAATCCTGCGTTCGTAACAATGCTTGATTAAATATTGCGTTAATTTAACAACGTTGAGTTGCAGTCGCACAGGCTGCACAGCATATTTCATTTATTGTAATTACGATTCATCTTGCAGACGAGCCTTGTTGTCTACTACATTGAACCAAAGGACCACATCACAAAAGTAACCGATATCACCAAAAAGACCTATTGCGCTGATACAAAGCATCAAACGGACCAGTCAACTGGTCCGTTTGCTGCTCGTCAGCGCATTTTTCTGGATCAAACGGACCAAAAACGCAGCAACGCAGCTGCCTCCACCTCTCTCTCTTTCTCTCTCCTTCTCCTTCTCTTTTACCTTTTCTCTCTCTCCTTTCTCTCCTTCCGGCCTTTCTTGGCCACTCTCCTCTACCTCTCCTTCCTCCTCTTCCTCTCCCATTTGAGCTACTTCCCTCTCCACTTGGGAACCGTTGGGGTTGGGGATTAAGTCTAGCTTGTCCTGCAACTTATTCCTTTGTCCCGTTAACCAGACATCAATTCCTTGCCATTGGTTGGGGGTGAACTGGATGAAAACCAGACCAAATCCCTTCTGGTGCAAGAACGGCATTTCAGGCAAAGGTCATGTTTGTCCCAAGCCCGCCCGGGACGGAACATGGAGCAGTTAACACATTTCAGTTGACTACGTGACATGACTGAAACACAACTTCTTAACTTAAATTAACAAAAAGATGTGAGAAACAGGGAAGGGGAAGTAAACTAACAAAAGGTAAAGACATGTACAGTAATAGTGCCTTAACCCTCGCCTATAGGCTCTTGGCTTACAAAGGTAACAAGAAAAACCTAAAATAACCAACCCACAAAAAGGTGAAGTAAACAAGTGACGAAACTTAAATAAAAATGGCTCAAATACGAGAGAAGGCAACATGAAACAAAAATATACGAGAGAAAAACAAACTGCCGCATATAGGGTGTGTGTGACAGAAAGCAGGATAACTAGCGTAACTAAGGTAAACAATTCACGGAACTGCTACCCCCGCTAGTGCTAAAACAGAAAAACAGAGCGAAAAAGGCTCCCTAAAAGAGCCCCAAAAATCCACTCGAAAAACAGCAATCCAGACACTTGGGATGGTGGAATGAGAAGGCAGGGCGGTGACCGGTGGAGCCGTTCATAGAGGGCGCACAGTGTTAAAAGGTTACCAGGACATTCTAGGCACGCTAGAATGAGGGTGCTAAGGTTGTTGGGGACAGGTAAGCGAGGAACAAAGTAAATAACAACTATTGTATCCTGCACTAAAGTGTCTTCTAACATCAAAAGGTAGAATAAACATTTTCAGAAAGACTTAACCATGCCACAACCTTCATTCACACAGAAGCACTTGAACCTTTGTTTTAATTTAGTTTTTAACTATCGCAGGTAACCTTTTATGTTCCATCTTGATGCTAATGTACATTTTCATACTTGTTATTCTGCATAATCCTATTAATATACACTAGTGAACAAATAAATGAAATGAAAGTAAAACTGAAATGTACTGTGAGCAAAGTAAAACATTTCTCCAACCCTAAGATTCACCTCTACTTTCTGGTCAGTTCGTTCATTCCCCTAAACTGATAAATCTGTTTCTGTCAACTTACCTAGCATAGGTTTGCTGATGTCCATTCCCACCCAAAAATGACCACGGTTTGTTAATGCTTCACCACTGAGTCCTGAACCACATCTGGTAAGTACAGTACAGAAACATCATAAGAAATTATAAAGATTCAAAGTTATCGTTAGATCTAATGTACAATTAATTTCAAAATAACTTGCTAACCATTTGTCTCTCAATCATAAATCATCATGCACTAAATATTTAATGTGAGCCAGCTACAAGTTTGGTGATCCCTTGTTTATTATACTCAGCTGAGTTCATGACAATAAGCTCTTGTGACCTTTCACATCCTCCAAAACCATCACATGATAGGGGAATTACACACCAATCTGTTTGAAGAGGCCTCTTAAGACAATTTAAGGTGTAACAAAGTCTGATATTTACATCATATATTTTACAGAGCTTACAGAAAGAAGTGCAATGATCCAACTCATAGTTTAATGGCTTGTTTCAGTATTGATATATCAAAAAAATTGTTTATTCTCTTTATTTGGATGAGTGAATTGTGCAACAACATCAATTGTCATACAAGAACTACAAACAACTGCATTTGTTGATTCAATATTCAATATTTATCAAGTCAGAGGTGCAGTAGAAATATCACAGTGAGAAATAGAGAAACCAGGGAGGATGTTTCCCACAAACTTAAATAGAAATCCTAGATAATTGAAAAAAAACTTTTGTCTTGAAAGAATTTAACATAAGAGAATTTTTAATTGTTTTTGTTACAGAATTCCACAGACCAGCAGCAGCAAAGAAGATGCAACTTTTACTCTGCTCTGTTCCTTGTTAAACTTTATGAGAATACACACAGTGTTCCTTGTTAAACCTTATGAGAATACACACAGTGTTCCTTGTTAAACCTTATGAGAATACACACAGTGTTCCTTGTTAAACTTTATGAGAATGCACACAGTGTTCCTTGTTAAACCTTATGAGAATACACACAGTGTTCCTTGTTAAACCTTATGAGAATGCACACAGTGTTCCTTGTTAAACCTTATGAGAATGCACACAGTGTTCCTTGTTAAACCTTATGAGAATGCACACAGTGTTCCTTGTTAAACCTTATGAGAATACACACAGTGTTCCTTGTTAAACCTTATGAGAATACACACAGTGTTCCTTGTTAAACCTTATGAGAATGCACAGTGTTCCTTGTTAAACCTTATGAGAATGCACACAGTGTTCCTTGTTAAACCTTATGAGAATATTTAAGATAAACTTGCAGTTATTTTCTTACAAGAGCTTCAGACATTGACCTTTGTTACTCTCAAATCACCTTTAATCTCCACAGAAAGGAATATATAGTTCTTGTACAGTTTTCCCTATGGTATGCTGGATGCACATAGTATGTGCCATGTCTAAAGTTCATTCAAGTTGTACTTTTGATGATATGGTGCAGCTTACAAAGGTTTCAAATTTTCACCTCTGTCAACCTTAACACGACCTTTAACCTGTACAGAAAGCTATATGGTTCTTGTCTTCACTAATTTGGATGTATATATGCGGCCATGTGTAAAGTTCATCTGACCATTACATTTTGAGTCATTGTCTTCACAAGATTTCAGACTTTGGACTCTGTTGACCTGAAATGTTTGACCTCCATGGCAACCAATAGGGTTATTGTACTCAATATTAAGATGGATCCACTTGCCAGGTATGAAATCATCCAAGTTGCATAAAATTGTTTACTTTTTAACTTTTGGTTTTGATATATTCTTATTTCAGATACACGCCTCAATTGCACACTACTCTTGCAGTTGTTCTTAAAGAATAAGAAATGAAGAAAGAGTTACCGATACTTACCCAACATCTAAAATAAAACTTGATGTTCCTTCTGGAAGAGCCAACAACTCAACAGCCCTGTCTGCCATTGTCATCTGAATTTCAATCATTCGTGAACTGCAAAATGAAAGAAGAGAGCTATGTGGCAACTGCATGCAATGGATTTTGTTGATGATCATACTTAACACTGTAATGTATACTTTGTTCACAACAAAATAAATACTGTTTTAGTTTTAGAACACCAGTATTAAAATTATGTAGTTGATATATTTTTCTAGCTTTAAACTGTGACTAAGTTTGCATCCAATCAATTTGTGAATACACAGATTCCAATAAGTTAACATTTCTCCTTGTAACTGAAAAATATTTAGGTCTGCAAGATAATAGTCAGCTCAGAATAAACAACTGATTTGCTAAACATAAAACAAACACTTGGAAAATTGGTAGTTAAAGGATGTCATGTTTAAGGAACAAACTTAAAATATGTCACAGAATATCAAGAAAAAAAGTTTGACAAATCTAAACAATAATCAGTTTGAAATATACCCTGAAACATTAAAGGCTCATCAACCAAGTTTGCTTGACTAATTAGTCAAGGATACATGCCACAAAATCTGCAAAAAACCAAAGGGAGCAAGGAAGTGTTTAATCTCACTTACTTTGAAGTATACTTTCTTGCTTCTATCTCGCCATAAAACTGAAACAGAAAGGCATTCAAAAATGTAATGACTATATAGCTTATGACACTGAATATCTTTGTGAACATTTCGAACAGGCTCAAGACATAAGCAATGACTGTACCTAGACTAAGATACAAGAAAGCCATGAGCCTTAGTGATTCTTTGCCACATTTCATAAGAAAAGGTTCTTGTAATAATGTGCATCAATATATCTACTATGAACTATGAATTTTTCAAAGCTTTGTTGTGGAAATTATAGGGCTGACAAGATTTCATACCTTGAACTCTGTTGACCTCAAATGACCTTTGACCTTTGCGATTAATTCCCTTAGGGTAAACGCTTGCATACTCGAACTTCAAGTGTGCATGGGTTCTTAAGAATAATGCTCCTTTCTGGGTTTCTTCAATCCCTCGTGTTCTTATAAATGTAATGTGAACGGTCGCAGACTTATGGTGACCCGAGATTTCCGGTTAATTTATAATATCCGCTCTATCCAGTTGCAATTTGGTGGCTATTTTTAATGTGCAGTAGGCCCATGGCACAGATCTATCATAGTGTACAGATCAGTGGGGCTACCTACGTTGTGTTTGTTTGTTCAAGTATCAGGCAGTTGCCACCGAAATACTACCTAACGACACTATATGTGAACCATTTCATTTTTCTTTCCACCATATCGACCAACACTGCATAAAAGTCACTGTTAAGGTTGTGAGACTAAAACAAACTAACTGACAGTCCACTTAAATCTAATAAACTATAATTCATTGTACGCCAAACTCACAGGTCTTTGAAGAGGCCAAAATCTGTATTTTTATGTTTATTTCGAAAAGGATGATTTTGGAATCGGTTGCTACGGCAGTTACTTAAAGGCTAAAACCATTAAATATGGCCTAGCCTATAATAAAGTTAACTAGCCTAGGCATAGACCATACTATTAGGTATTTAGCCATAACATTAAATGCCTTCGATGTTGGATTAGCCTCAAATACGACATCAGCAGTAAAATATTGACTAGCAAATCGTTCGCTCATCCATTTGAAGGGTTTGTAAGAAATTCAAATCTGGGTTAACGTGTAATGGTACAGTAGATAGTGGTACAGATTGGTTTTAAATTTGAATACAGTATACTGTTTATGTACAATGATTGAATGTTCTGGCACAATGAAGTACGGAGTAGTACGTACCAAATTAGTACAACACTTGTGGCAACGGCAAACCACAGGGAAATGTAAACAGCTGATATGACCTTTTCACGCATTCGCAGTATATTAATCTCGCAAGCAGACTTAATACAAAACTCACTCGTTCTTAAATGTGAATGCCTCTTGTTCTTAATTGATAATCCTTCTCACGGACTTAATATCAATAATCGCCCTTGCGTTATTATGTGAACAAGGCCTTACAGTAGTTACACATGTATGATCTCCACAGCAAACAAAAGGGATATTGTACTCACTATGATAGATCAACATACTGTACTAACCATGAGGTTCCTTGCAGCTTTATTTATGACGTTATATGGTTTACAAATTTTAACTTTGACCTCTGATGACCTTTGAGTGCGACAGATAACAAAGGGAACCTTCTACTCACTAAGATGCACCCAACAGTTATATCAACAAGACACTTTTCTACAACACTTACAGTACATTTGGCAAATATGCATCTGTATAGTCTCTTTATGGTGAAGATGGTCCACCTACAGTAGGTCATGTTGCATGCAGATTTACTCTATTATGTCACATTGCATTGGACCTGTTAACAATTTTGGGTGCTTGTAGAAGTTGTGATAAGTTTTGGATGTAAATTTCTTTCAACATGTAAATCAGTTTAAATAGTGTATTTACTGCTACTGATAAGGTTGTAAGGTTGCGGCAGATTAAAAAAGGTCCTAGAACAAGAGCTCGACCAGGTCTTAGAACATCAGCTCCATCATGTCCTCAAATGAGAGCTCCAACAGGTGCACGAAAGATAGCTCCTCCACGTGAACAAACAAACCTCCAGACCATACAACAGATACGAGATCAACAACTGTCACTGCTGCTACACGTACACACACGACAACTATAGGTGGTATGTCAGCTTGAAACAACTTTTTGCCCGATTCGCACTCCAAAATTCTCTGTAGTACACTAGTAGTGGTAGTGGCAAGGAGGTTAATTTCGATTTTTCATGTAAAAAAATGCTTAAATTCTATAATTGTAGGTTTGAATAAAAACTTGCTTGGTGTGACATCCAAAAGTTGGTAATCAACTCCAAATAGCTATTGCTTTGAGGTTTGGCAATATTTGGTTCTTAATAAAGGAGTTCTTTCTTTGTCACTTTATAAATTGACTTGACCTATAAACTTATTTCATTGATTATAATGTCACCTACTGTATCATTTACATGTGATTAACTCTATACATAGCAACATTTTTGAGAACACTGTTATTGTAAGTACATTTTCACACAATTACCTATAGGAGCACCTCCTCCAGCACCAACATACTTGCCAAGGGGAAGCCACATGTCAAGCATTAGTTTTTGCCAATAATACTTCTAAAGATATCCTATTTAAAAGATTTCCTACTTTGACCTCCATTGACTTTATTTGACCAATGACCTCCATAATTAAACCAGAATGCAAAACTGCATTGTGGTTTCGATGATGTAACATGAGTAGTTTTCTTCATGAATCTGATGTAATGTATAGTGAGGGTGTACATGGTTACAAGGGTTTCACCATTTGACCTCTGATGACCTCAAATGAACTCTGACCTCCACCAAAAACAAAAGGCTTCTTTAACTTAATGTGGTACTTCTACACACTAAATAACAGGTCGGCCCAAGCCTCCAGTATTGAGATACCGTGATTACAAGGTTTTCACAATTTGACTCGTGGTGACCTCCAATAACCTTTGCCCTTCACCAAAAAGAATAGGCTTCTTTTACACAATGTGGTACTCCTACACACCAAATATGAGGTCTGCCCATGATTCCCTTCTTGCGATATGGTGTTTATGAGGTTTTCACATTTTGACCCTGGTGACCCCAAATGGCCTTTGACCTCCACCAAAAACAATAGACTTCTTGTACTTAATATGGTACTTCTACACACTAAATATGAGGTCCTCCCAAGCTTTTCTTCTTGAGATATCGTGTTTACAATGTTTTCACACTTTGACCCCTGGGAATCCCACATGACCTTTGACCTCCACCAAACACAATAGCCTTCTTGTAATCAATGTGGTACTTCTACACACCAAATATGAAATTGGTCTGACCTTTCCTCCTTGAGATATCGTGTTTACAAGGTCTACTAGCTCTGGTAGTCCATAGCTAAGTGCTTTCCTCTCATAGTTGTACTGTAGCTACTTTATATGTTCATGCATGCATAAATATTGAAATTCTTAAAATTAATATTTTTTTTATTCATTCATTTTATAGCATGAAAGACTGGCAAGGAAATTTATGGGATGTAAAGATGGATTATAGACGGGTTAACAAAACAAACATAATTGCAAGTGGCATTTTACTATACGTGTATTCCAAATACAATGGTTTAGCGATGAATTGCTATACGGTCACAACCCTGATGTCTGTTTAATTCAAGATGAGAGCTGAATTTATTACAAGAAAACCTGTCTCGGCAACTTTTGACATGCGGGATTTCAAATCAAATTGCGGGAATCACGCAATCCCGCGACTAATGCTATTCCTGGAACGTAAGAAAAGAAACAGTCAGAATTATTTGTTTGCAATGTTTTCCTTTATTCATGTGCATTTGCATTATTATTTATTATACATCAAAACATGAAATTTGTTTGTGTTTGGCTAGTTCCGCGATTTTTTTCCCTCAATATTCAGTCTGGAGTTTTGGGTACCTGTTAGTCGACCAGGTAGTGATAACGGGTACCTGGTTCCGATTTTTGCTACCTGACTCAGGCCTAATCGCAAGCCACATTAAAACCTGTCAGAACAAGGTGGAACTGAAAACCTTAAAGAACACTCTGACTCAAGTTACACAAAGAAGGTACACTGGCAGATACAGGTGACATTTATGTGCCTATAGAAATAGAAGGAAACGTTGTGCATATGGAAGTGGTTACAGGGTCTGGTGTTGCCATGGCTCTATTACAGTTTTATGAGAACTATTTGAAACACATTCCGTTACTACAAGGTGATAAGTCATTTAAGAGCTTTACTGGTCAGATGGTTAAAGCATCAGGTAAAGCGTATGTTAATGTTTCTTACGGAAACTACAAGGTAAACTTGTATACTGTGAATTGCACAGGATACTGTTTATTAGGAAGAGAATGGTTAAGAAAGATACCATTTAATTGGAAGGCACTATTCAGTCAGAAGTATAGCCCTAAGCCAGATAGGGCGCCAAGGTTAGTGCAGTGCTCTTTGAAGGTCTAGGGAAACTTATCAGAGGCCAAGGCTAAAATAGTTCTACGAGATGAGGCCCAACCTATCATGCATAAACCACACAGGGTACCTTATGCCTTGAAGGCACAAGTAGAAGCAGAGTTGGATAGGCTAGAGAAAAGTGGAGTTCTAACTCTAGTGTCTCATAGTGAATGGGGTAAGGGTATTGTTGCTGTACCAAAAAAGGATGGTTCAGGAGGATCTGTGGAAATAATAAAAATACCATAAACCCAATTGCTCAAGCCACTGGCCCCACCACCCATTAATGTAGAAGATATTTTGTCAAACTTATGTGGTGGGGTGGCATTTTCCAACTTCACCTAGCTCATACTTACAATCAGATGGAGTTAGAGGAGTCAAGGCAGTTTCTCCCTTTATCCACCCACAAGGGTTTGTTTCAGCAAAACAGATTGGTGGTTGGAATAACAACAGCACCAGCAATTTGGCAAGATGCCATTGAAAAAGTTCTACAGGGGTTGCCAGGTGTTCAGATTTATCTACAGTAGATGACATACTTGTCACAGGTATAACTAAAGAAGAGAATTTACAACATTTGGATCAGGTGTTACAAAGACTTCAGGAGGGAGGTCTTAAGCTGAAAAAGGAAAAGTGTGATTTCCCTAAAGAATTCAGTAAAATTTCTAGGACATGCTATAGATGCAAAGGGGTACACAAGTCAACAGACAAGGTTGATCAGATTATTGCCATGCCAGACCCATCTGATGTAAGCCAATTGAGGAGCTACTTAGGCATGCTTTATAACTACTACAGGAAATACTTAGCTAATTGGCAACGGTGTTGACCCCATTCACAGCTTCATTAGAGAAAGGTTGTAAATTTGTAGGGGGCTCAGAAGCAGCCAAAGCATTCAAGACTTCAAAAGAAATGTTGCATTAATCAGGTTTTTTGGTTAATTTTGATCCATCACTGCCAATCACTGTAGCAACTGATGCTAGCCCAACATGGGTAGGCGCTGTCCTATCGCATGTGTATCCAAATGGCGAAGAGAGACCAATTCAGTTTGCATCAAGGTCACTCACCAAAGCCGGACAGAATACCCGCAAATTGGAGTAAATGGATTGTGTTAGCCCTAAAGATATTTCACATGCTTGTCTAAGGTCGCAAGTTCACTATGATCACAGATAACAAACCCCTTAGAACAGCATTGTTTGGTCCAAAGAAAGACTTGCCAACATTAGCTGCAGAAAGAACATTGAGGTCGGCTATCTTTGTAACCGAATTTGACTATATTAAATACCGTAACGCAAAGGACAATGGGAATGCAGATTGTTTATCTAGGTTGCCTAAGAGCGTAGATAGCCTCACAGAAAATGGGAATATGGTGTTGGTCTGCCATGCAGATGTGCTGCCATACCCAAGGGAGGACATAAGGAATCACATGCGTACAGTAGGGACCCTACTTTGTCTAAAGTAGTGAGATACAATCTAGACAGATGACCCAGTAAACTGTCTGAAGATAAGGTGTCCTAAAAACATTCTTCAATCGTAGACAGAGGTTCACAATAGAGCAAAACATTCTCATGTGGGGGATGCAAGTTATCATACCCTCAAGGTGCCGCACTGCTGTAATTCAAGAACTACATGAAGGTCACATAGGCATTGTAAAAATGAGGTCAGTGGCATGGAGCTTTATGTGGTCATGGAGGTAAAAACAGAACCTCCATGATGTGATGGCCAAGTATCAATTAACAAATTGAAAGATGTGCAGCATTGTGCTTAACATGTCAAGTTGTTCAAAACAACCCTAAACTTGCACCATTACACCCTTGGATACAGTACCTGCCTCAAAGCCTCATGAAAGAGTGCACATGGACTTTGCTGGTCCGTTTTAATGTTTAATGTACATGGTTGTAGTAGATGCATTTTCAAAATGGTCTGAAGCATTTATCATGAGTAATATCACCACAGAGCTCGTACATTAGCTGTATTGCGTACAGTGATCAACAGAAATGGATTACCTTAGATTTGATAAAAACGACAATGGTAGTCAGTTTACTTCAGAGGAGTTTCAAGAATTTGTAAAGGCAAATGGTACTAAGCATAAATTCAGTGCTTCCATATCATGCAAGTACCAATGGACAAGCAGAACGATTTGTTCAGTCTCTAAAACAAGCCATACAAGCACCCAAAGGAAATAGTGGTCCACCACTAAAAAGTAGAAAGATTTTTGTTAGCATATAGAAATGCCGCCGATGCTGTCACAGGTGAAAGCCCAGCTATGTTGTTTCTGAAGAGAACACTTCGTATCAGACTAGATCATCTGTGACCAAATCTATAGATTAGATACAACGATCAATTGTAAGAGCAAGCTGGTTACCGTACACAAACTGCAAAATCAAGGGAATTTAAGAAGAATGACCTAGCTCTAGTTCGAAATTACATTGGGAAACCTAAGTTAAAGTGGATTCGGGTATTTAGAGAAGGCACGTAGATCAGATTATATCCAAGCCAGAAACGGAAATCAATGTAGATAGTCCAATAACTTCAGGGTATGTATTTCAGACGACAAGTGATAGTTCTGAGTGGGTTGTGTGATGTTTCACAAGGTTTAGATACATCAAAATCAAATCAAATATTGATGCTTTAAATGCCGCATTATTTATACATCATACAAGACAAACGATACGTGTACGTGATGTTAAAACTTTAAGAAAACATTTCACTAACACATTTCTTTTCGACATTTTTACTTCAGTTAAGTTAACGTGGGTAATAAAAAGAAAATCATGAAGACAGTAACATTTCTTGAATTTATTCTCCTTACTTTTCACCATTTACTGCGAACCAAATAGACTTGGACTGCTGTTGGTAAAGCTTCAAAAATATGCATCTTTGCGATCGCGACTCCTCCGACAGAGATTTGGATGTTTTCGATGCAATTTGGGAGGGGGGAAAAAAACGGTCTTTAAGCCAGATTCGTTTTTTGGCTAGAAAAAAATGTTTTTTTTAGTTTTCACAAAACCATGCATGCTTGCTGACCACTGGATTGAGTTTAAATGTGGTTGTATTTCAAGCTCAATGTGACCTTTCTCTTGGATTTAATGACATATGAAAGAACATTTATCTCTGACACAGTAGTGCATACAAGCCCTTCTACAGTTGGATTTTTCTTTCAGAAGTTATACCAAACTACGTTTGAGACTCTATCATCATTAATATTGTTCCAGTCTGACAGGTAAGTGAGCACATTCATACAGCATACTGTATCATACCCGCCAACATATGATCTTGTGATTTATGTTACTTGGAGGCAGCTTGAGAGTCAGCTATTCAGATATTGGGAAATCGTAACGAACCTGTTGCAATTTTTGTTAGAAAACTTGTATATATGTGGTGAAGTTCTCAAAAACCCTATGAAATTAATTATCTCTTAAAGTCTGGAACATTCTGCCATAAAAACTAAAATAACAGTTATGCAACACAAAATGCACGCACAGCTCCACACTGAACAGTACACTACAGAAAAGATCATCCCAGTGACATCATTCACTGACCTGAGTGCTGTTGTATCAATTACAGAGATAAAAAAGCAATGTTTCAATTCCCCTTTTTTTATAACTTCCTGGTGTTCAATTAGAAAAATTAAAAAAACTGTTGCTTAGTAACATATAAACTACACTATATATGAAAAGGAGAGATTTTTTCCCCGTCATTATCGTTCATCTTTACTGTGCTGTGATAGCATATAGCCATCAGCTATCATATGGTGGGTAGGACATGTCAGTTGAAAACTTCTATGATCTAGCAGCCTTGGAAAGTGACAAGTTAAGTGTGTAAGTCAATGGGAGTAATTATTTGTGGTGCGACACCTATAGACTACATACTGCGATCGGGTGAATATGTAAGTTCTCAATGATTATATCTCTCTTGATCAGGTAAATAGCCACAACCTTCCTTATATCTAATAAATGTGTGGGGCCAACGATGGGAGTGCCTGTGTCCTTGCGTATGTTAGGCTGTAAGTCACATACTTTGTCCCCAGGCCTATATAATGAATACGGCCTGCAGTAACTTGGCATAGCCTAACACTACAGTCAGGCCTAATTAGGTAAGACATAACGTTAGTAATATTAACACTACAGGTCATCGTAGTTGAATTTGGACTGTAGTGTTATGATAGGCCAAATTAACTTGAAAAAGTAACTCACCACTTCAGGAGGAGCCTGGTGTTCCGGTCTCCTACAACTAGCCATCGTTGTATGAATACTACTGAAAATGATTCGTGAGAATTTATGAGTAAAGTTAGCAAGCATCGAACTAAGTAGGTTACAAATGTTCACAAACAGCTGATCAAGTGCCCAAACGTGTGGATAATTTAGCATTGGTACTAATTTAACGAAATGTCACTGCGCTGAAGACCAACTTGAAGCTATCCCAGGATTCATCCCAGGATTCCTCACAGGATTCAAACTTATCACAGAATTCATCCCAGGATTCATCACAGGATTCAAACACAGCCCAGGATTCATCACAGGATTCATCCCAGGACTAACCAGTGGCGGAGCTAGGGGTATTGGTCAGAGGGGGCGAGAATGGTCTGTAGGGGCGCTTTCGACACTATCTAAGCGGAGCGCCACCACAGGTTGGCGCGGAGCGTACAGAAATTTTTTGAGTAAAGATATTCCCTAGATATTCCCTAGATATTCCCCTTCGTCTGGCAAGGGTGTTGTTCAATAACAACTTCCCGACACGGACGTAAAATGGATGTGTGCCGAGAGATTGGCTTCGGTCAGCTTGCGAGTCTATAAGCCTCCATGGCTTCTTTCGCGAGTTCCTGCTTGCAGGAAGATCACATATACATACACACATACATACATACATACATACATACATACATACACACATACATACATACATACATACATACATAGATCCCCGGAAATGACCCTTTCCGGGCCTTACTAATTTTCAGATAAACGAAGAATAAATAGGTGTCTTCGCCATTTTGTCAGAAAATTACACCAACAAAATGTGACAAATGTCAATAGGTATTTGAGAGCGCAATAAAAAAGTCAATAATCGCGAATAAGTAAAAAGTGGTAAAAAGCTGAAAAGGGCGCCAGCAGTCCATTTGAGTCCGTCAGGGGGGGGGGCATCCGCCCCCTCTGACTGTATGGACGCTCCGCCACTGGGACTAACCCTCACCATTTCCCTATCTCATCACAGGATTCATACCAGGATTTATCACAGGATTTAAACTCATCCCAGGAGTCACAGGATTAAAACTCATCACATGGTTTAACCGTGCAGAAGATATAATCATATATATGAAATACCCTGGGATGAAACCTGGGATGAATCCTGGGAAAGCCCCAGGTTGGTCGCTGAAAAAAACGTCATGTGCGGTAGCTTAGAATTAGAAATGTGATTACAACAGTTGTAACCCCAATGGTCTGAATGTTTTGTGGTAACATCGTTTCACAGCAAAACTCAGGTTATTGATATCTGTAAAGCCGGGAGGAATCGAACACGGACTTTCGTGTCTACAACATACAATAATTTATTAAAGATAAATACACCGGGAAAACTCCACTTGACAACCGGTTTTGATCTATTGAGACTCATCTGGCGAAGGTATAGGAATCGAACCTGAACCTTCGTAAAATCACTGTGGCTGAGTGGTACGGACTCAGGTCTGTAGCCTACATGACACGAAGGTCTGGGTTCGATTCCTACCGTCACCTGAAGGGTCCCAATATAACGAAACGGATGTCACAGTGTAAAATCTCACTCTGAGCATCCTCTCCGGGGGATATTATAGTTTAGTTTAAAACATCTTACCATATAAAATACCTCCGTTCTGTAATATCCCATATACTTAGGGCACAGGTTATGTTAACAATGCGATAAACGGACCGAGGGGAATTTAGACTTGATCAACTTCTTCAATCAACTCCAAATTATATTTCTGATGTCAGGAATGTGTATAGCTTGTTTATTTTACAATTAACTAGTAACACCAAACAGAGTAAAACAACGATAGCCTCTGTAGTTCTTCTGTACTACCTCAAAAAAAAAACCAAAACTTGAAAACAGTGACTTTGATCTACAGTTAGATACAGGAAGGTACACAAACAATAAATAAACTATACAACAGAAATGCAGTTCCGTGAACTATATGGTTCCGTAGCAAACCGACAGACAGTGCTTAGTCGAACCAGGGTATAACTAAAGCAATGTGGCGCAGTTCTGTCATCGGCGTAGCATTAACCTGTACCGATCGACTACGTCAATAGGGAGAAAACCGTACCAACCACGGAAGGTCATGTGATGTGCCCCCTTGTAGCACTCAAATCTTATAGATTATATTCTACAATAACTTATATCACGACCTTATAGCTACCACGTACCTTATGAAGCTACGCAAACAACGTAATCTTGCTAAGTGATATATTTTCCAATGTTTACGGCAATTTTCAAATCCACTTTTGCCATATTGAATAAAAATTTACACAGAATAACCACTCTTTATAGGCAAGCCAAGCCGTAAATAAGCAATGAATGTGTAGCAAGTGCTATGAGAGATATATAGTAAATAAATAAAGAATAACACACCAGAAAAATTCCACTTCACGACCGGTTTCGTCCTTTTGGGACTCATCAGGCGAAGGTAGGAATCGAACCCCGGATCTTGTGTCTCGACCACAGTGATATTCTACTGGTGTGTGAATGCGTATAAATTGGCTTTGTATAACTGTTATTGAGAGCGTATTACCCAAGTGTTATGATTGTACAGAGTACAACCCTGGTTATTCTGTGTAAAATTGTCAGATTCAAAGCATTGGTGGATTTGACCTCTGACTGTTGACCCATTAGTCCAACATGCACTACAACAAATACCCATCAAGTTTGAAGTCCATTGCCCACATGGTTAAGCAGTAGTCAGCGAAACAATTTTAGCTGTTCAAGTTTTGGTTATTTGACCATTTGACGTCATAAGTCACAGAGGCAATGTACTGCATAGCATGCCCATGCGCGCACCTGCCAAGTTTGAAATCAACGGCCTAATTACGATTTAGGTCTTACGGTTTTTTTTCACACACATACACAACGGCACAAGCTCGCACATCAAATGCCGATTTGAATGCTGAAGTTCCGATGCCGAATGCCAACAAGGGTCTGGTTGATTGTTACAGAAAGGAGAACTAAGATATCGGAAGCTAAGCCTTGAATTATCTTACGAAGGCGGAGAAATGCGCTCCAATGAAACCATTTTCCTATCCTTAATGTTGATATAGAAGATGGCGAGAGATTGCTTTGGGGCTAGCTGACTTTGATATATGTTTCAAAGAATTAGCAATCATAATGAAGCCAGTGTGGTGATGTTTCTGTAGTCATAGTCTGTATAACATTACTCATAAAAAATGTTGTTGTTAACTACATTAACTAATATGACAATTACCTTGAGAGTGGTACATCATATTTGACCATGCTGTCATTTTGGCACAAGGGCATCGGCCAAAAAAAAAACAGTTGATAGGTCAAGTCAAATTAAATTCACGGAGGCTGAACAGCCCATGCCCATGCAGAGATCCACAAAGGAGGAATAGCAGGGGCGTATCCAGGATTTTCTAACCCGGGGGGGGGGGGGCGAATTACTATCTAAGCGGAGCGCCACCATCGGTTGGCGCGCAGCGTACAAGAAAATTTCTGGTTTTGATACCCCCCAGATCACCGGAAATGGCACTTCTCGGGCTTGAAAATGACCAACCAGATGTACACTTTTTGCCTGAGAACCAAGTATTTCCCAATAGTTTTTTTCCGTCCATAACCTTTTTGAAGATTGTCACCAGTCACACATCATGTTCGACCTCATCGCATGTCCTGTGGATCATCGCTTTTGTAGGTGAATCTACGTCGCGGCCCACAATACCCGTCAGCCCCACTTTTGAAGGTTTTAAGCCCATTATTTGTTCAGAATTTGAAAATTCACATTTCTCGTGAATAAACTCACTTCAAAACATACCCATAATGTTGCAAACAATTTCATCTATGGACAACCAATATAGAAAAACCTCCTTGAAGCCCTAACAGAACGGTCAAAATTGCACGAGTAGAGGGAAGTGTGATGAAGAATGTTGGTCAGGAAATTTTCGAAAATTCAGATACAGTTAATTTATTAGTGTATAAATATTAAAACTTCTTATAACAGCTACTATAAAACTTGGTTGAAGGAAATAAAAAAATTACAGATATTTCCGAAACCGAACACTACACACATAGGCGTAGGAGGCGGGGGGGGGGGCTGCAGCCCCTAATTCGCCATTACTAATGTAATAGAGAGTTTTGACATAATTGGACCTCCATGCTTTTTCTCCATCTGCATAAGACATTTCGTTGTTTACATTAGCATCCCGCGGTATACTGCGCAACTTTCACGGACCGTACGGTACACGATGGCATGCGAAGTAATAACCGATGCTTGGCTTTATGATATTGACATTAACATGTTGAACGCGCGTGGAGCGCGCGAAAATTTTTGGTTATTTTTTTTCGGGCAAGACTGGCAGTTTTGAGGCTGTTCATCCTGGATCGCCATTTTCATGCTCACTGATATGATGTGATATCTGCTGTTTGCTTTACAAATTCGAACAGGTGCGTAGCGAGGAATTTGCCAAGGGAGGGGCGAAGCCTGTAGGCCAATTAGCTAAGCGTAGCGCCACCATGAGTTGGCGCAAAGCGTACAAGAAAATTTTGGCCGAAAATGCCTCCCAGATCGCTGGAAATGACACTTCCCAGGCCTTGTAAGTTGCATCTAAGCATATTCTATTTTGAAATTACTAGCGATATCATAAAGAAACATGCTGAAGGGGGGAGGGGCGGTCGCCCCCTTCCCGAAATGCGTCATGTTCCCCGACGATACGGTCGAGTTCCAGACCAGCCACAGTTGGTTTCATAGCACAATCCTACAATAATTGTTTAAGGCGTATATGCACACACGCGCGTTATGATAGACCATATATAGTATATATATAGATCATGAGTGAGAGAGGAAAAATGGAAACGTCAAAAATGGAGTTGTCGGTGTAAGGGGTAGGGTTTAGGCACACGCCCCTTCCGAAATCCTTGATCCGTCACTGGCTACCCTGTGTATATAATAGGGATCAGCGCTGTAATTATGACTGTTCCTATTCTCTTCCCCGTGTCTTGGCGTTTTTCTTTTACTCCCATCTTTTCTCCTTTTTCTCTCTTTCTTCTTTTTTCTTTTCCCTTCCTTCCTCTCCTCCTCCTCTTCCCCCCTCTTTTTCCCTTTTTTCTTCTCTTTTTTTCTCTCCCCTTTTCTTACCCGGGGGGCGCGCGCCCCCAACGCCCCCCCTGAATACGCGCCTGAATAGTGACACTTATTGTCCAAACACATTCATGAAAATATGCACAGACACATAACGTGTTGACCCCGTACTTTCATGCATGCATAGTGATTCGATAGAACCATTATCAGAACTTCACTGAAGCTCGTTTAATTGTTATATTCTATCTCATCACAATGCATTGTATTCCGGAACTATGTGAGACTTTAAAGCCAGATGGTAGCACTTCATTCACCACAAAAAGGAAAAACTCTTTGTGTATTTTGGTCAATGTATTGTCCACAGTGATTTTCTGCTGTAAAAGTACATTTTCACAAGAAACGTCTTTCTTAATGATAGGTCTGCAAAGGTTAGAGCATTTCTCAATCCTGCTGTTCTTAAGATGTCCTGAATAGCAACATGTTTATCATGTAGAGCTGAGGTAGCAGCTGCACGCGTGCTATGAGGTTTAAAAACATTGGTATTCACACCTGCTGCAGTGAGAACAGCTTTTATCCATCTGTTTACAGTTTCAGTGTTAAGGCCCTGTCACATCTCACTGGATTACACGAACGGACAAGATTACGCGCGAAAAACAGTCATCCGGTTATTTCCGTTGGCAAAAGTTGTCGCGCATGCATCTGGGGTTTGCAACGTACCGGAAGTTCAACGGTGAAAACGGATTACAAACGTACAAGGGACGGACAACAACGGACGAACAACGGATGAACAATGAACGAACTAACGAACACCAACGGATAGAAACGAAAATACAACGGACAGTTAACGAATAAAGAACATACAAAATGTAGGAGTACCGGAAAAGTAACGGACATACCGGACTAGTAACGGAGAAGAAACGGTATAGGTACTGCACTTCTACGTTTCATCCGTTCTTTGTCCGTTAATGATCCGGTGAGCGAAGCAATAACCAGAGACGAACGGAGAAATACAGTATGACAAACGCATACAGAACGAACAAAACGCATGAGAAACTGATAAACGGAAGCTTAACGGATTAGTAACGAATAAATAACGGAGACATTTTTCGGTGGATGTCCGTTCCAAGTTTTGTGCATGTTCAAAATCGACGCCGGACAAACCGGACCTTCCCGTTAATGAAACGTAGACGGACGGAGGAGAACCGCAGACTAAACGGATACTAACGTACATCAACGGAGTGCCATTTTTTGTTTTCGTTCCCTCTCCGTTATTGCAATCCGGTGAGATGTGACAGGGCCTTTAACAGGAGAATGCGGCCGTCTAAGGCTAATGACCCCTTACTGAAATCCCAGATCTGGGCCGGATTCAAGAATCTAGATCTGGGTCAGATCTGGAGTATCAATTATGGGATCTGATCTGCTCCAGATCTGGAATTTATATCTGGCCAGATAAAAATTGGGCAGATATAACTTGATAGAAAATGAAGTTTTATATGGCCCATATAAAATGTTATCTGGTAACAATTTATTCCATCCATATCTGGATTGACTACATATCCAGTTTTATCTGGCTTTATATGGCCAGGTAAATCTTTATCTTGATTGACTGTTTATCCAGTTTTAAGGGACAAGTTTATCTGGTTCTTAAACCCTGCGGCCTCTCAATATAATGTTCGATAAAAGAAGTAACACACACTGCACTGCCCTCACAGTATCTGGTAAAAGTAACTTTAAAACCAGCTTTTCCACAACGCGATTGCTTAATCTTGTCGCTTATGTAAAATATACACTTATTTGCAGCTCTAATAAACACAGAGTTTGACACCTTTGCGCTGACACCAGTGCTATAAGTGTAACTACTTTGTACGTCAGCTTTTTTAAAGACAGATTTTCGTTGGGCCAAGTCTCGCTATATAATTAAGGACCACTGAAGTATCCCAAACGCATCATATCTTGGCCTGGGTATTCTTATATAAAGAACCTCTTGCACGAAGGGTGGAAAAAACAGATGGCCTGTATGCCCATGACCTTGCCTCTGCCTAAAATAGGAGCCCGAGATCCGCCACCTCTTCCTCTAAAACCTCTTCCACGGGAGCCACCAACGAAACCTTGGAGCTCATCTTGGCGGATTCAGCGATATTTCTCGTTTTTAGATGTCGTCCCAAAATAACCGAGTAGTCACAGGGTTATTTTGTGACCACAGCTGTTGAAACTCACCGTTTAAATCTGGTTTCATCAAAAGTTCTCTACGAGCACAGTTATCTCGAAGTTCCCTTGTGATAGAAGGGCAACAGCATCGAACATGCCATGTTACAATATTTTTGATAATGATAGGGCATCTAGGGCCAACATCAGGCTGCTAAAGCAATTATGCCGTTAAGTATAGCAGTTTGGCATTTCTGAAATTTAATATCTTTGCTTCTTGGAGAAGGCTTCAGTTTATCCCAGATCAACTGATTGAATCTTGTTTCACAGTTTGCAGGTCTGGCATATTTTCTGCATTTCTATTTAAATTTGTCATCAGGCAATTTACCATTTTGCAACTTAAATTTTAAATAATATCCGCTATTTCTTGCGGTAAGGAAGGACACCTGTCGTCGCCGCTCAGATGAAATTCCAGACTATCTAGAAAGTCACTTGTTTCAGTCTCTCTCTGGTTTTCTGCCAGAGTTTGAAATGCATTAAAACTGCTCAGTGAAAATGTTATCTTCAAAATGCTCTAATTTTTACCTTTTGGCGACTAGTTCCTCTGAAAGGACCACACTCTCATTATCCGACTAGGTATGAATGCTAGCTTCTACAATGCCCTGTTTTATGTACTTTGATGTCCTACGGTTGTTTGTCTGACGGTCTTGTCATTTGATATTGAGGATTTGTCGAAGCTTTCTCTCATGGAACTGCTGAAGACATTTCAAATGCTGTCTGTATGGTGTCCAGATCTCACAAGCGTATAATAATGTTAGGATAACAGTTGCCTTATAGACTTTGATATTGGTGTACTTTGTTAGGTCTTTGTAGTAATAAACCCTGGACTTCACACGACCATAGGCAGAGCTGGCAGCCTGTATACGGTGTTGTACTTCTTCAGTTGTGGTGGCATCTTTTGTTATAACACTCACCGGGTAGGTAAATTTGTCTACACAGTTCAGCACATCATCTTAATTTTTGAGTCAACCGGGTGAAGACCTATTGGAGGCTGGTGCATTATCTCTGTTTTAGCGATACTGATGACAAGCCCAAAGGACCTAGTGGCTCCAGCAAAGCGATCGACAATGAGCTGCAGCTCTTCAGGAGAATGTGCTACGAGCACACAGTCATCTGCATAAAGCAATTCGATGATCAGTTCAGTACGAAAGTTAATTTTAATACCCGTCCTCAGCTCATTCGTTGCAATCTTGAGAGATGCAGCAATGAAAATTATGAATAGTACTGATGCAAGGACACATCCCTGCTTGCCGCCGTTATTAACTGCAAAATGATCAGAGAGGTCACCTTTCACTTACACTTTAGCCATGGCACCTTCGTGTAACTGCCTGATTATACCTAGAAATATGTTGGAGCATCCTAGCTTGGAGAGTATAGTTCCTATAGGCGTCTCTGTGGACTAGGTCAAAAGATTTCGTGAGGTCGATGGAAGCCACATACTTGTGATAGTGTTGCTCTTTGCACTTTTCTTCTGCGACCTGATAGGAAGCCGCATTGACTTCCTGGGAGGATTCTTTCACCAACGGAACATATAAGACATTCAGAATTATTTTGCTAAAACTTTTCCAGCAGTAGATAGTAGGGATATGCCTCTGTAGGAGTTGCAATCAGTTCTTTGTCCCTTCTTCTTGTATACCGGCATGATTATGGCATCTGTAAAGTCTTGAGGAACCTCTCCCACAGTCCATATCAAGCTGCAGAGATGAAGTAACTTAAAGGGTTTGAAGACTCGCGCACAAAGAAACGTCTGATGCCGGTAATCTCACCTAGTTTCGAATGAGGTGTAATAGAAGTGTTAGACACCACCATCGATCCCCGAAAATACACACACAGCTTGCTGCCGTCGGTAATTAGACACTAGTGTACAGTCAATACATGCAGCTACGGTCAACACCCACAACACAGTATACATAGCAGCGATGGGCATTTCATGTCTAGATAAAAGATAACAAGGTATCACGTTTCATTATTGTCTGTATTTTGAAGCGACAAGATAAAAACTTCACTCGCAAGCAACGGAAAGTTAACTTTTTTTCAGAGGGCGGCACGCGGTTTGGGGCGAGTCATCAATGACTTTAACTGCTAGCAAATGACCGCCCTTTTTGAGAACTTCTCCTGGGATACCGTCTGGACCAGGTATTTTACCATTTCGCATGAATTTGATGGCTTCCCTCTGACCTCTTGTAGAATTGGTAGGAGATTAAGATCAGGAAAGGTGTCATGATCAGGAAGGTTGTTTATTACTTCCATGTTAATGGTGGAAGGTCGATTCAAGAGCTGTGTGAATTGTGGCTTCTATTGATTAGTACTGTCAGACTTTTGGGTCAACCATACTCCCTCGTTGCTTAATGTTGACTTTGATCCATGAGTTGAAGGACCATACATGGACTTGATAGCATTATAAAGACCCCTGGTGTCACCTGTGTCCGAGAGTGTTTTAATTTTCTCAGATTTTGTTCTCCACCAGTTTTCTTTAATATCTCAGATTGGATTGAAGATTGGCTTCATCTTCGATCTAATTATTTGCTAGTCGGTCCAGCAGTCTGCTCCTCTCATCTCCCTTGTCTGTTTGACATCAGCAAGGTCTCTTTGTCTGACTATTACATAATCAATGAGATGCTATTGCTTGGATCTTTGTTGTTGCCATGATGTCTTGTATTTGTTGGGCTGCCGGCAAATAGTGTTTGTAATAACGAAATCATTTCAGTACAGAAAGATAATAACATCACACCATGACTGTTGAGGTTTACAATACCATTTGGTCCAATGACATTGGGCCAGACTGTGCTGTCTCCTCCTACCCGTGCATCTTCGTCCATGTTTTTGCCTTTCCAGTAGAAGGTATACCCTTCAACTTTTCCCGACAAATGAGCTTCTTCTGGGAGACGTGTTTCTCTAAGAGCTGCAATTCTGATGCTATATCTTTTCAATTCGTTGGCTACTAGTGCTGTGCGCCATTGTGCACAACTATCAGAGTCAATTGTGATCTGACATTCCAGGAAGCAAACTTAATTTCATGATAGTTCTTCTGTGAGTTTCAACCGCAATTGTTAACGACACCTGCAGCCGCGGCTTGCTGCATGCATGAGAGGTGAAGTAGGCAATGTTTAGGCAATCTTTTCTATGCCCCTCACACATCTGGGTGACCACTACTATCCTAAAATGGCATGGTCAGTCACACGGGGTGTTGTCGGGTGACGCAGCTATTCCATGTTCTACGCCAAAGCGACCAAAGTCCCATGCCGCCTATGTGCAGTATCTTGACTAGCAACTTTCCAGCAATCGTTAGGCCTGTATAGCCTTTGTCAATTACCCTTCGCCATATTGCTTGTTGTGATGATGGTGCTTAGCAGATAAAGTGCGTGAAGGTTTTGGAGGTGGTCTACTTGTTGCACAGTAAGTAGCCCACACTCTTGGCTGGTCTGGTCTTGTTCCTGATGGTTCAGCTGGTGAGACGATCAGGTAGACTTCGTAAGTCGCAGAGGGTAGCCAGAACCGCCTTAGCATCCTGTAACTGCCTTTAACGCTCCCCATAGAGCGCGGCTGCAGAAGGGCATGCTTGTTAATCACATAACAGCCTTGGATGATGTGACTCCATAAGGTTGGTATGGCTGCCGTACTACCTGTATCATGAACTCCGCCTACTCATTTGCCATGCGACCCTGGACAGCGATTCTTACAGGTAATATACTTCCGCGTCAGAAGGAATCTGAGACAGTTGAATGTCACACCCAGGACATATTAATAATAATATCTACTTCTTAGCCTTAGCAGGCGTTTAGATACTAAATAATTGTATCTACTCCCACCACTACGTGGGAAAGCAATTATACAACTCCTTTCAACGAACGTTAGAAATTTATAGGAGCAAATCAGTTATATATACTCCTTTCTTTAGCCTATATGTGCTCTTGCACGCAATTACTAATACCACTAAAATTATACTCATTCAACTATTTCCAACAAATCCGTATCGAGACTACAGGTTGATGTTGCACCAACGAAGTAGGAAGACGAGATGAGAATAGTAGCAGACGCGCTACACGTATAGTTCCGGAATGCAACTTGTGATGAGATTTACAAGTGTACCTGCACTATGATTGGCTGGGAGTGTAAGGCACCAGAAGCTGCAGCACTTTTAAACATTGTAGCGATTTTGGAGCGCAAGAATACATGCCAGAAAGAGGAATTGCACTTAAATTCGCTGGAATTTATCGCAGGGCAAAACATGGGCACAGGGGGCTTCTAGTGGGAAGCCCGGAGCTCAGATGTTTCAGACATTCCTTTTTCTCTGTTAGTGAGCTTTAAGCCATGGTGGGTGGGGATCCAGGGGGAGCAGCTCCTGGAATTTGTTGGCTTTGGCGATATTTCTTGTTCTCACGTAGCGACTTTAAAGCACAAAAGCACATGTCGGAAAGAGGAAAGTTAATTTCTGTGGAAGGTATTCCAAGCCCGGAAGCTACAGTGCCCCCAGGCAGTTCACTTGTAGGTATTTTGACTTAAGCACAGAAATACATTCTAGACATTCCAATACATTGAAATGTATTTAAAAGTCCTTGTGAGGACCAGTTGCAAGCCCCCGGAAGGTTGAGAATTCGGTAGCCTAATATTATACCCAAGTAAAGGAAATTTGGACGTTAGGGAGAATCTTTCAGTTTTGTTTTACCGTAGCGGACTTGCGAGGGGGTTAGGCGCTGGCAAGCATGTCAGTGATTGGGGTCAACTGATGCCCCATGCCCCTTCCCATTGGCACTGCCACTGTTTTAGGCAGGCGTGTAATTGCTCCCGGGACCGACGAGACAAGAACGCACCTCAGCATCTGAACACTTTCAACAGATGGTTGTGAAGGCACAAGGTCAGTGGTCAAGAGGTCGTTGAGAACAACCAATGTCACTTTCATGTAGGATATCAGACTTTCATATCGCATTTCATAGGCCCGTTAATACGTCCAAATCCACGTCCGCTTTGTAGGTAATTAAGATTCAAAGTTGGTCAAATAGGTGTCGCAAATTTCTTTTACATCCTAAGACTATAGTGGAATTTTAGTGATGACGTTCCAAGGCTCACCAGTCATTGAAACTATTACAATAAACTATTACACACATGATAAAACGACAGCACTGCTGTTAGTTTCATACCCATGTAGGAAAGAATTACTTCCAATATATAGATCGTACTTAATAATTAATGTAAAATGTCAATGGTCAGAAGGTCAGTGATGTTCATCAAGATGTTCAATAAGGCCCGTCGCAAACTCGACCCACCTAAATCGTAAGGATCATGAATTTCAGACTAGGTGGTTGTAAGAGAATATGTCTACGCAGTGATGACATGCTAACGCGGTCATATATCCAAAGTTTTGGATGAGACAGATCTGCAATTCCATTCATGGATTGTGTTAATGTATTGACCTTGCAATGGCACCAATTGGCCGTCGTAGAATCATGGGTATTATTATCCTGGCACTTCTATGTATGGTAGAATATTACGAGTATATTCCGCTTAGCAGACGACATCTTAGTTTCAACGCAACCTTTGACCCAACCGGTTAAGCTCGCAGTCGCAGATCGACTAGACGATTCTCTAAGGTTGAAGAATTACCAGAAATGAGATCTAGGCTTCGGCGAATATCAACAGCAAAATTCATACTTTGCACCAACTGTTTTCTCCTGTGTTTGTCAGAAAGATAAGTTTCGCTTCTTGTAGAAGTAGTGTAAATGACACTATTTAAGAGTTATTTGCTGTCAATCGTGAATTCAAAATGAGGGACCGGTTAGGATCGTTGAAACGGGTAGGTGAACATTTACAAAGTCAACGCCCAAAGCAGTGTCTAACTGTGCTAGCCTAGCACAGCCTAGCCATTAGACCAGTATTGGCAGCATTAGGCTACCATTACCGATACTGGCAATATAGTTATCTTAAGAATTAACATTGCACTGAATTTTAAGTTTACTGCAGCAGTAGACCTTAAATCGTACGCCAAAAAAGGGTCAAAATTGCATTTCTGAAGGCTAATAACCGTTGATATTTAAAAACTTTCATTTTGATCATTCGCATTAGCCTAGCCAAGATAGCCTAGGTCTGAGTGACAAAGAACCCTAGCCTATAGGCCTAAGTATCTTATTCTTAGTATTCTTAGTGTAACTAATTGATAGGCTATATCTTGACTTAACTTTTAGGCCTGGAATGTAAGGCCTACTTAGTAGGTAGGATAACCGGCAGGCCTGGACAAATACTGTTGCCAACTCGCCATTGGTGAATAGAATTTTCGCTTTGACAAATAGAAAAATAGAACGAGTGACTTGTGGGCTAGTCATACCCAATATTAGCAAGACTATCGTTAAAAACATTTCACAGAATGATAAAAGCAGTACCTTGGCGGAGGTACAAGTTTAAGTTGTATACTGACATTTGTCAGTGACCAATCAATGTGAAGTAACTGTGTAAAATGGTTGGCTATCAGTATCTGCACGTGCATTATGTTCGGGACTTTTTCATGTGCGGAGGTTGTCTAAGAACTTCAAGGATTTATAAACATACAGTGAAACATTTAAAAACTAATATAACAATTTATTACAAGTAACGGTTTGAGCTTACGAACTAGGTAATGTTTTGTATAGTCAATATAAAGCTTTGGGTATGTCTCAGTCTCGCTGCCATAAAGTAAAGCTTTTAGAAACTCACAACTCCACAAAAGCAGATACACAAGCCAAGGAAACACCACGTTACAAAAAAAGCACTTGATAGATTCCATATTCCATGTATGAGTTTCAACATTTAAAAAATGCAAAAAATTTTACGGTCTCACTCTCAGTACAATATATACATGCCTACAATACGTGTCGTACGTGTTAGTGTGCATCACTAAGTTTGCTCTGTGCGTAGTGTCATTGGTCTGCTAAAGAGAACTAAGTCACACAGGGCCTTATGTGACAGTGTAAAACTTTCGTAACATCATCTTTTTCCCTGCACCTATGGGTTAAATCATGGCTGAAGATAAACAATTAAGTATGCACATTAGAATAACAAGGCAATTGTGGCTAATGAGTTAAGGCATATATCAAAATTAGGGAGACTTTACCATCTGTCAAGTACTTGTGTTCCTACAGGGCCATATTATCCCCCTCCCCCATTTCTTGGGGTTCAATTCTTTTGGGGAGGGGGCAAATATATTTTGCAGCCAGTTTGTTTGCATTAAAATATTTTTGAGAGCGTTTAGGCACAAATTTTATTGGACCCAATTTATTGGGAAGGCCCATATTATAAAATTGCAATAACTCCACAACTTTAAATCGGATTGAAAACAAACTTGGAATAAAGTTGTTGCTTGATAGCTGGTGCATGTAGGCCTAAAGTTTATGGGACCATCTGTACCCCAAAATATTTCAGCACATTTTTGGGCCAGGTGGACCCAAATCTGATTTCAACTCATATGCATTTGAGACACATTCTTTGGGCCGAAATTTGTGGACCCACATTTTTGTGGTTCAATTTGGGGTGGGTTGGGGCAATATATTTTTGAGTCAGTTTGTTTGAGCCAAGTATTTTTGGTACCATTTAAGTGCAAAATTTTATGGTTCCCAATTTTTGGGAGGGCCAAAATATTAAAATTGCAGTAACTCCACATTGATAAATCGTGTTGTATTCACACTTGGAATACAGTTGTTGGTTAGTAGCTGATACATGCAGGCCAAACATTTTTGGGACCTTGATGGTCCAAAAAAATTCTGGGAGTATTTTAGGCCGGATGGGCCCAAAATTCATTTCCACCTCAAATGCATTTTTGGACACATTCTTTGGCCCAGAATCTGTGGGCCAACATTTTTGGGGGTTCAATTTTTTGGGGCAAATATATTTTGAAGTCAGTTTGTTTAGGTTGAATATTTTTGGACATACTATTTTTTGTCTTTAATTCAGAAAATGTTCAGTAATTTTGATTGTAATATTTTATTTAACTAGTAATCAACAATAAGAAAAGAAAGAAACCACTATTTTGTTTGAAAACATTAACTTTCTCTTTTTCAGGGGGAAGAAGAAGATGATGCTAATGATGTTTCTGTTAACATCGATAGTGGTGAAAATTATATGGAAGAATTTTTTGCTCAGGTGAGTAACAAATATATATGCCTTTGACAGCATAATTGTAACATTCCAAACTTATACCGTTGGTAAACATGTTTTGTGCATTTGAAGTTGCAAGAAGTTTTTTTCACAAAAAGTTAATGATAGTGTTGATACTGTACAAAAAGGAGCCAAGGTACAAAAGTGCTCACCTTAGTACTATGAGTTAGGCTAGTGTGAGTAACTCTACCCCTCAAGAGTCACAGCTCCTGCTTAGGAGTCAAGATAAGACTCCTGCTAATTTGGGGTTATGACTCCAAATCTTTTGTAAAAAGTTTCTTGCTTGATCTTTGCAGGGCTGGAAAACCTTGCAACTTTCTGAACCAGGTTCGCGGGAAATCCGCGATGCTCACAGGAAATCTAGCCTGGCTGGAAAAAAAAAATTGAAAAAAAAGCGGACGAAAAAATTAAAAGAAAAAAAACAAGATAAAAAAGAGAACATCTGTAAATACAAAATGTAAAATTTCAAAAGAAAAGTTTCAGAAACAATAGGAAAGTAATCAGAGAGCGTACTCTCAAGTTTAGTCTCAATACCAACAAGTAATAATGTGCTCCCAACCCTACTCACAAGGGCAATGTCAATGGCTATTTTCCGCACTTCGGGGTATACGTGTCACACGGACAGCCACGGCCCAGCGCAGGAAGGTTGCTGTGATATTAACTTTTGTAATCAGCCTCGCGGGAAATGTTTTGAACAATTTATTGCCATTCCACATTTAGCAAACGTTTCTTTCGTATGAATTTGACTTCAGTTCAGTGTTCCCTCTGAGGTGCGTGATTCCCTTCAACTGACTCAGTAATCCCGCAAAGAAAAAATTTGTCTGCTGGAAATCCCCTCATCATTTCCTTGTATTTGCTATAAGGTTTTTCTCAATGCACAACTTTTTCTCTTGATTGTATAGAAATGAAAACTCGAATTGTAAGGTGGTAGATCTTTCAAATTTTACGAAAGATGGAGCAAAAAACTAGTGTTCGACCGATAATCGGTTAGACAATCGGCATCGGGCCGATTATCGGACAATCGGTAAATAATCGGCAACGGCAAAATCCAATGCGCTACCGATTATATGGAACTGATTATTACGTTCCACATAAAGGATTGTATTTTCCCTCACTTCACCACAACCCCAACAGGGGGAAAATGTAGATCATTTGATACACGGCTATTCATAGCCGGGAAAGGTGCGCTTAATCTACCTATAACGGAATTGCAAGTCCGTTACGCGAGTTTGTACTAATGCTGTTCGATATCCTATCCAGTTTTGGCAGTTAACATTATACAGTATACCCTCGATAAGCTTAGGGGGACGACGTAATTAATTTTTTTTCACTTCGCTTCTTGCATCTAACAAAACCTCCTGTCATCATGATTGATAAGAAAGATTAATTGTCTCGACTAAATATAAACACCAAATCAATATACTTTTGAACCACTTTGGCCTTTCACCGTAGGTGAAAACTAGAAAGTGAAAACAAGAACATTAGGCTTTGTTCATTGTGAGTTCTACGTACATTAGGCTAGTCTGGCTGAAGAACGGTTGAGCTTCATAACTGTTCAGTTTGAAAATGCGCCCAAGATTTTACAAATGGCAAAAAATGATGAAATCAAGGCTCCAAATACTCCTAAAAATCCCTAAACACGTTTGGCGACAGTCCTCAGTAGTTCTACTGCATTACAGTATTTTGTGATTAGGCAAACATTCTTACGCATATTTTTGCGAAAAACCCGAAGCAACTTTTTTCCCTGACCGCATGTACCATACATGCTAACAGTAACTAAACTCCTTATCGCAACCGACTAAAAGCAAGTCTGATTTCCAGTGACACGCGTGACAAAGTCAATGGGACTAGTGTGTGATTTCTCCCACATGTAGTTAAGTCAATGGAGAAGCGCCATTGACTTACTGTGTATGATCGTTTGAAACAACGTTCGATCGGAAGTTTTACCGCGCAGATGGTAATCATTGAAAACTGTTAGCAAACTGCTTATCCAGTAAAGAG
>JAIPMN010000888.1:35727-49272 GCA_020650975.1 Apostichopus californicus | reverse complement strand
AATAACTAACACTCATCCTAATAGAACAAAGAAAATACCAATTTCAATACTGAAAACTGCATGTGTTGATTTTCGTGTTGGTTTACTGTGTAAAGGCCCATATATGTTAGAGGTGTACGTTATGCACAGTGATATAGAGCTGTAAAAGAGAAATTTCATTCCATCTAGGAGCTATCTAAAAGATCTGTCAAAATTTATAGGATATTTGACTATTGATTCCAGTTGAACGGTTGGAAGTCTATGAATAAATTCACGGATCCTCTCCGGCAATTTAAAACCAATTTTATTTTTATATTGTTGAAACTTTATTAGAGTAGGATATATGATTATTTATAACATATGCAGTAAACATCTTATTTTCATCGATGCAACAGGGTTCTTGCAAATAATGTTTTTCTTCAATTTGGTAGATAATGTCAAAGATACCTCAATGTTAACGTGAATCTTAGCAATGTTACAGTAGCCTCGCAATGTTACAGTTTACCCGCCCGAATATTTGGGGATAATTTAATAGCAAGTAAGGTATATATGTTTAGAAAATTGTTGCAGTCTTAAGCGTGGTAAAGTACTATAGTGCTGTTTGGAGGAACCTAAGATGACCTTCAAGCTGTGCAAGGTCAAACAGGTTATAGAGATTTATTAATTGCCAATATAGCCATTAATTCTTTATCGGAAATTTGTAATGGTCTTATCGCCCTCCCTACCCCCCTCCCCTTAATTTTCTGTTCCTGCTAATTTACAGGAGACTCTCTTTGAAATATTTTTGTTTTTGAGAGTCAATATTTGGCAGTTCTTCTACAACAGTACTCTTACAGTGCGCCATCCTTGCCAAATTGGATATCCTTATTCATCCCTCGGAACTTGAAATTCTTCGAAGGCAGGAACCTAGCCGACAAATATAATCTCCAGTCAATGTCTAGAATGTCCTTCAACCCCACTTGCACTGTAACAGGTGAAATTCTTAATATTTGGGGCTATATAAACCTATTAACTCTGATCATAAACTATCATTTCTATTTTTGTGCAAATCTTACAAACCATGTCTTATTATTCCCAATGAGAAATTTTGTGCCATGAATTAATTATCTTGACCAGGTACAGTATTATGGGGGGTACACCCCTCAGTCCGACAAGTTTTCAGTCCGACAAGTTTTCAGTCCGAAAATGAAATACACGTTTTTAGTCCGAAAATAAAATACACGTTTTCAATCCGAAAATAAAATACACGTTTTCAGTTGGGGAATGAAAGCAGTTTTAATGCCATAATATCACCAATAAACAACCCTGGAATGAGAGGTGGGAGTTAGGGACATTTCGGCAAGTGATCACCACGCACTGTTGCGTTCTTGTTCGGTCGTAGGATGTCATGGATGGTGCGTAGTCACTTAATTATCCTTGTTGTTGCATGGGTTGAGCCCAGGGATTATTTGAAATCATGTTATTACTTTTCACCCATAAAGTGGGGGCCTTCTTTTTATTTAAGACGAAACACTGCTCTATTGCGCACCAGAATGCATGTAAATTGTAGTTTTTTGTCCAGACGAAAGCGGACGCCTCACCTCAGAACATCGCACATGAAACATTTCCGACTACGCACCTTGGGGTGTGAGAATATAACTATAACAACAAATTAACCAGCAAAGTTTACAAAACAAGCTAAACTTATCCGTGAGGAAACTTTGGTAGGTGGTTCAGGTGATTTACATTATAGATTATTGAAGAAAAATAATAGGATCATAGGAAGTATTATCGGCAAATAGATTATTTGATTACAATAATTTGTGTTTTGTGTATGTATCTTTCACAGTGTATAGGTCAACAGTATACAACGTGTATTTTATTTTCGGACTGAAAACGTGTCGGACTGAAAACTTGTTTTTTCAGACTAAAAACAAGTATTTCATTTTCGGACTGAAAACTTGTATTTTATTTTCGGACTGAAAACGTGTCGGACTGAAAACTCGTTTTTTCGGACTAAAAACGTGTATTTTATTTTCGGACTGAAAACGTGTCGGACTGACAACGTGTACCCGTATTATGTATACTTTCATGTTTGTTTTCTGACAACTTCATTACAACCTCCTCCATAGATAATAACAGTTATGCTGCTATATATGTATATACTGCAGAATAAACTTGCTTTGGATCTCAATATTAACAGTCGGTAGATATCATACTCAATGTATTGTATGTATATATGTGTGTGAATGTATGTATGCATGCATTTATGAGTGGATGTATGAGTGAAATGTATGTATGCGTGTGTATGCGTGCGTGTGTATATGGGTGTATCATGTGTGTATGAATGTATGTACATGTATCATGTACATGTGTGTAGTATATGCATATATTGTATATCTATATGCACAGCACATGATGCAGAAGCCCAGCCAGACAGATAACCACAGTACTAGATGAATACATACCCAGTACAGCAGCATGCATTACTGTGTGTGAAACCTGTACCCACTATTGTGTTGATTAGCTTATTGTAGGATCAATATGCCCTTGTGGTTTAATCAGTTTATCCTCCTCACACACTGCCACTGGGAGCTGAGAGTTTGCTGTGTTGTGCATCTGCCATTGTATGTCTCTCTCTCTCTGTTGCCATTATTATCCTTCAGTTCAGTAAGGAGAACTTGAATAGCAGAGGCCTGCTGCTGGGTTTTGAATGGATTTAAATGCAACATTCCAAGAACTTGTATCTCTGGATGGAGAGCAAAGGGAAGAAGAACAACAGTGTGATAATGGCAGGCTATCATTGTGCTGTGCTTATTCTTCAAAGAGAAGTAGAAGGTTATGTTTGACATGGCATTACATGGGGATGCATAGACTAGACAAATGTTCAATGTGGGGAATGTTAAGATGATGGTATCTGGAATGAAATAAGCTGTTGAAGGGATGTGATCAACTGCTTCAATTATTGGCAGATGTTTACAGTCTCTGTGAAATGGAAGATGATAGATCATTGATTCTAATTAAAATTGCCAGCAAAAGAAAAGATAAAAAAAAAAAAAAAACCTGAACAAGATTTTTGTCACTCTGCAGGATCTTAAATTTTCTAAAATAAAACCTGCACAGCTCTGTTATTAGCATGGTTGGTTCCTGGCATGAAGTTGGTCACTGTTTTCAACAGATTTTAATTCTTTTGAAGCTATGAATCACTTCTATAATTTTGATAAAATTTAACTTATATATGAACTAAAAAAGGTCTCGAAAATGGGGAGTGATTCTTTTCATATTTTTAATTGGGGATCGACAGAATGAAGTTGATAGTTTTAAGTTACAGTTATTTATTTTAATCTTCTTAGCAGTGTTCAATTTTTATTAGGTCATCAATGATAATACTGCTCTGAAAGGTTGTGTTCAGTTACTACATAGAGGCTGTTATCTACATGCTATATGTTCATTAAGATGCAGTATATACCGACCTCTATGTCATTATATGTACTGTAGATAGCACTCAATCTACACCAGCGACAAATACCACCCCTCCCCCCTTCCCCCATAAATGACAATGGCATATACTGTAGGTACAAAAACATGAACAAAAACAAATCCCAAGTTGAAAGGTCATACTTGTTAATCTTTGCTCTTTCAAATATTGATTCATTTGTTAGGGTGTTTATAGGGAAAAAATACCACTGTTGATAATTTTCTCATCAAATAAACAAATGAGTCCTTGGAATCGAACCATACTGATACTGCTTCTTAGCAAAAGAAAATAAATATAAGCAGATTCCAAAAACATTAAATTTATCAATGTTGCATCAAATCCTGAATTGAGCTTTAAAATTAAGATGTCTAACATGTCTAAACACATACATTGTCAAAGTTTTACAAATATCATTACATGTGCTGATTTTAACATACTACAGCAAAGAAAGGGCCTGCTTGTGTGACACGTACAGTACTCGGTACACCCAGCTTCAGTTGTTAACTTCGGTCGATGCTCAATACCAATTCCACACTAAAATCGCTCCTATAACAGTACAATATTCGACTTGTCTACATTAATTTTATTTCAAAGAAAAACAAAAACAATGAAACGTCATAAATTTTGGAGAATCCTTGAATTTCATGTGCAGCATGATATGGTTTATAAACATTTAATGAGAAAAAAATATGTGAATCATTAAATTGATGCTTCCTGACGAGTGTCTAGATTGTTATCATTTGCTTTGATTAATTGGTAAATCAACATTACAAATGATCATTTCGTACAAATATTAGAATTTGATGTCATTTAGACAAAGTTATTTTTAGTAATATTGTTTTTAAGTTTGGCATTAACATTGAGGACCGATTACTTAAAGCAAAATTGTGGTTTCTAGTCAACCATTTTTGTTCAATTTGGCAGTTACACTAGTAATGAATATAAAATATAATTTATACCCAAATCAGTAATATAAGTTTTCCACCTAAATACACCTTAAGTATTCTTGTTCCCCTCATGAAGATTAATGTGCAAATATTTTCCCAAAAAACGTGTGATTTTCAAAGTTTTATGACTTGCATACTTTTTTTCATACTTTAGTCAATTTACAGTACACTGTACTTAATAATCATATGCATGTATGCAAAAATCAAGTCATCAGCTTCATATCCATTATCAGAAAGTAAAATTAATCATTCAAGCTTTTTGGAACTGCATCGAAATGAGTTATCTTGCGAATGATGGGAATTTTTTACAGAAACCAACCAACCGACCAAAACAAAGCAAACTTCTTTAAATTGAACTTCAATGGTATAAATCAATTCTGTGTATATATCTTATGATAGACCGTGTAAATTACATTGCTGGTAGGTGGGAGCCACCAAGACTGGTAGGCACTCTGCTGTCTTCCTTTGATGACCGTTCAAAGCTTGCTCTAAATTTAGCATGGCTGTCATAGCCGTGACAGGTGATATCAACAACAAACAGTATGTGACATGGACTAACAAATATTTTAGATCAAGTGCACTGTTGGAGGCATGTGGCCTACAAGTCTGCTTGCAGATCTCGAAGAAGAATCTTTATATTTAAAGCCTCTTGCCGAGGAGAAAGTTTATTGTAAAACGTTAGTATCCACATGGAATTTGTTATTAGCACATTTTATTGTGGACCCACAGATATGCTTAGCAGTTTAGAAAGGATCATTTAGCAAAAAAAAAATTTTTTTGGTCAAAATTATGATGTGGGTTAGTTGGCCAATTAAGATTGTAATTTTGGTGAATGGATTTTCAAAATGATATTGTTTCCTTATATGTCAATAATTGTCTCTGAAAGTATTTTTGACTGAAGTGGACAGGTAAAACAGCTTAATTTGTGTTGTACTTTTAATTCTTTTGCACATACATATGTACAGTATACTGTTATGGTTAATGTATCAGCTGAGAAGATTTATTTCTTAATATATAATATATATTGGGTGGAGCAATCTGAATGTTTTTATGAACAGATTCAGTGTTAGATCAAAACAGGAAAGACTGTAGGTGTATCCTTGTTACTATAAATATCGTGTACTGTACTGTATAATATGGTTTGCCTCTCAGTAATGAAGTTGTACATTCAGTCCGGACATAGTGTCAGTATGACACGTTCCATCACATCCTCTTATCGACATACACTCAAGCATCCAACCAGTCCATTGTTTCTCTGTACGTTTGTCATGATTGTAATTGCTGCGCAAATATATGCTGGTGCATTCGGCTCGTAATTAGGCTAATCAAGTCGATGACAATAAGAACTACAGAGCCCTTATTTCTATAGACACCTCAGGCTGGCAGCTGGGAACCAGAGGTGGAACAGCCTCACGCCGGCGGTGTACCGGTAGTCTAATTCACCCCCGATGACATACTGTTTTAAAAAGCAACTGGCTTTTTGTGGGTTCAATAGGTTCTGACACCAATGCAACAAACTTAATCCAACAAACAATAATCCTTAAACAAATTTAATCCTGTTTTTTTATAAAAAAAATTTGGGGGGGGTTGGGGTTTGGGGGGGTTGGGGGCAGATGTCATGGAGAAGAGGAGGGGAGAGGAAAATGGCTCATCCATTTGTGTTGTTGGAGAAGGTCTCTTTGCAAACACTACAATGAAGTTGGTACATGGTTGGAATGTAATGCTTGGTATGGGACAGTATTAATATGCAGTATATATATGGTATGTTTGTTAAAGACTACACAGTTGCCCAGTGATCGTAGAGATTAGTTATAGCTCTGTTAAACAGGAAGTATAAGTCTACAGTTCTAAACACAGTATGGTTCTATATATATATATACTGTCGCAGGAAATATGTATTCTGATCTTTGATCTTATATTGATATTTGCCAATCCTAAGGTCTGTTTCAATTGATCAAATCACTGTGACATCATGAATAGAGCAGCTATTGACCTGTGAGCTCTCTATAGTACCATCTAATACAGTCGTATGATGTTATGTAGTTTGATCGTTCATACCTTAACTTTTTGAGAACATGCCACATATCGAAAGCGATTAATAAAATGATGAAAAACAGAAAAATTTACCAGACCTAGCAAAGAATGATTTGTTTGTTAGGACTATTACTAACAAAGGGTAAGGTACAGTGCAGTATAGGACTTGTTTTTCTCTTTTCAAAGATCGAATGTGCGACTAAATACAGTACCTCAAACAGACACTTTCCTAAATTTAGAACTGTCCCTGCAATTATTAACCGAAAAGTTAGATTGAGAGGATGAAGGGGAAGGCCTCAGGCAATGCTTCTGCAAAGAACATTGTCTTGTCTGTTTTTTTTTCTGCTTTATCTCTTTTGCTATTCCCCTGTCTCCACACAACTGATGAACTCTTGATCCCTCATTTTTAACAGTTTATCATCATTCGTCTGGTAGACTTTTGCCAAATGTCACTCACATCTCCACATATCTCTTGCACATGCTAGCCGTTCCACATTCCTACAAAATCGGCCTACCAATTCATATGGATTTGACTTTTGCTTCTTTTCAGGACAATTCAAATCTATACATGGTGCTGGAGTTCATCGAAGGTGGTGAAATGTTTTCACATTTAAGAAGAATTGGAAGGTTTAGGTAAGGAATTTTCAACATTTTGATGGTGTCATCATTTATTTTCATTGTGGGGTAGTACTTAGAGAGTTGGGAAAGTGCCCGCGGAGGAGACGGGAAGTGGGAGGAGGAGGGATAAGATGGAGACTTTATGCTTGACTGCTTCACTGACCAGTCTCCTCACCACCAGAGCATTTTACCATGTCTAGCTTGAACTGCTAACCCTTTCAGCAATCTCCTCCCATTGTAACCTCTCACCTCAGGTCAAACTTGCCTCCTGCTATATCTCTCACCATGCAACCCAAACTGTCTAGAAGAGCACACCAGCAAAAATTTACAAGTAGCTGGTTTTTAACTCACTCCTCCCTTCCCTGTCCCCTCGCACCAACTGTATGCACTCTCAGTCCGCCGTGTCTAGACAGTTACCAGATGCCCCAGACACAATTATGCTAGAGTGCAGGTGCTGTGAGCAGACAGGTAAGTTGGCCGTTGGTAAATAGCCCAACCAGGTAAGCTTTGGAATTTGTCGAAACAGACTGTAAAAGTTGAGGTAAAAACTTGAGGGTTAATTTGTGTATTTTCACATATGTGGCATGCATTGGTACATGCCACATTGAAAGTACTAATACTGTGCCAGCTTCATAATAAGAACATTCATTTGTCTCTGAGACATGGAAAGAGAGAGAGAAAGGGGAAAGATAAGGTACTTTTATTTAAAGATAATGTACTTTTGTTTAAAGATAATGTACTTTTATTTAAAGATAATGTACTTTTATTTAAAGATAATGTACTTTTATTTAAAGATAATGTACTTTTATTGCAAGTAACATTAGTTTTGTTGACTTCATGAGCTACCACCACCACCGTATGCAGTATCTCCCTGCATAAAAAGTGTACATTGTAATTCCCATGTCAATTGATGTTATTATTTTGTAGCCTAGTTTAATTTCTTATTATCCCTCTGTGTGGTCATTCATGTGTGTATCGATCATGCTATATATATCAGCCGTGTGCATGTAATATTAAAGCCAGAGTCTTTTTTTAGTCACCTGTCAAGTCTGTACAGACTCAGATATATATTTAATAACCATATGGCAGGGAATATAACTCTCTGTGTCCTAAATTAGAACAATGTGTTCTCTTATCACACGTCAGTGTGGTTATAGTGCTCAGGCCTTCCTTATTATCATTATTACTATTTTTTTTGGTTACCTGGGACATAACAAGTCACTGAAGCATTTCAGCATTTCAGGAAACCAGCTACGACTGCCTCGCCTGTTTCTATTTTGGTCACTGCTGTACTGTCGTGTGTCGTCTTTCTGTCTCTTGCAATTACCCACACATGTGTCCCAACATTTCTTTGGAAATATTTTTTGATTGATTGCGGAGGAGAGGGATGTAGCGAAAGATGAAATGAATGCTAGATGACGATAAAAAGAAGAAGAAGAGAAAGGATGCAGACTTAGGATGAAGCCCGCATGTCTCTGCATCTGTACTCTGTACCCTTTAGACAATAAATTTGTTGGTGGTGGCCAATTCTTATCAAAGAATTACTGTCATTCTCTGCAGCTGATTTGAATTTCTCTCTAGCAAATTAGTGAACGATAAATAGCAGCGGCGACGACCATGGCGATGGTCATGACGATGGTGATGAAAATGTTTACGGATCATAAAATCCTTGTGGGATCCATTTAGGACGAAAAAATGTCTCAGAATTGTTGAAGTTTGTTTGATCATCTTTATTAAAGATTGTAACTGGCATTTCTGCCTTCATACAGTACCTGATTTGGAGATGCGAGTTACCTTCCTTACATTGCGAAGGAATCTGTTTATTTAGATTCTACAGTTTGTTTAGGGATACTTCTTTATCTGTTGTTAATATGAGACTGCACGGGGGTTGAAAGCTTAACAAGTTATGACAATTAGTGAGAGCATCACCCCTCATTTTAAATTGCAGGAGTAAACAAATTTAATGAGCAATTAATCTACGTAGGCTACTACGGTAGAGTTTCTTGCAAACAGTTGGACAATTGTTGGCATCATGTTATATATTAATAAATACTGCACTCCTTGCTCTCCAATTTAATGACTCTTCCTGTTTGCAATTTTTAACACATGTTTTGATTGATGCAGTCTTCCCTTAACTGCATAGAAAGTTAAAAAACAGCTTTTGTTCAATTTACTTCGCTCCCCGCTTACCTGTCTCCCCACAACATTAGCACCTCATTCTACCGTGTCTAGTATGCCCTGGTAATCTTTTAACACTGTGCACCCTCAGTGACCGGCCACCTCCGGTCAATGCCCTTCCTTCTCATTCTACCACCCAAAGTGTTTACACATACGTTTTCGTACTGGATTAAAATCTTTCGGAAATTGCCCGGAATATATTGGATTTTTACCTTCTTTACATCCTATTGGATTTCAGAACGTTTTACAGTCGTTTACAGCCTGATAAGTATCCTTTTCTTCTAAAAAACAGCTTTTGTTCAATACACTTTTATTGACTGACATGATTATTAAACTAACTTGAAATAATATTAGGATATTTACTAAATTTAGCCTTGAGCACAAAATTTTGAAACTCAACTACTAGGTATTAATTCATACATATAAATATGTGATAAAGACATAAATAACTTTATTATGGGGCTTATAAAAGGGATTATTACTTTTAATTAACCATCTCTTCGATTATTGATGTCAGAGGGCTCTTCCTCAGCATTTTGGGATTTAAAGGAACAGTTCAGAATACTTCCAAATCTCCATAAGAAAATTAAACAAGGAGAAACCAGGCAACAACACCATCAAATCTAGTTGATTAAATGCTTACAAGATTCTGAATTTGGAAATCGTCCCAATCTATTTCTGGCCACCCCCATCCCCTGCCCCGTAACTTGAGCACACAAACAGTGTTGATTATCAGATTGGGGATCAAACAGATAAATTGGTATGAACAAAAATTTAAATTTGTGACACGCATTCATGTTTCTAAATACTGCCTAGCCTTCATTCCATACGCGGGATTAATTCATGTGATTATTTTAATGAAAAACCGAAACAAGATTTGAACAAAAATTTAAATTTGTGACTCGCATTCATGTTTCTAAATACTGCCTAGCCTTCATTCCATACGCGGGATTAATTCATGTGATTATTTTAATGAAAAACCGAAACAAGATTTGGGAGGAAGAGGGCAGTGATCGGAGAGGGTCATTGGGGCACAGATTTTCAAGAATGATACCAGTTGTTAATATTGTTTAAGTATAGATGGGAGTGCATATATGTGTAGAAGACAGGTAAGTATCGTCATTCTTAAATAACCAAATCAGTGAGTTTGGGGATTTTAATGATTTTTATTGGCGTATAATTTGTGTATTTGCACATACTGTATTTGTGGCATGCTATATGCCACATTGAAAGTACTAATTCTGTGCCAGCTTCATATAAATGCTGACATTGTTATTGAAGAAATTTCTACAAAAACTCTTCAAGCCTCCAAACAATCAACCTTTCAAAATGGATGATTTGTCAATTATTGTACGATTCCAGCGCAGCACAATTGACCCAGTTCCATTTGTCCAACTGATTATTAGTCAGACACTAGATACTGTTGTAGATTTGATTTATTATGGACTTTCTGACATTTTGTGTATTCTGGAGGTATCCTTTTTTCACACACACAGTAGTACATGTTGCATACTGTACTGTATAAAGCGTCCAGCAACGTTCTCAAAGAATTAATTCCCTCGTGCAGCATCTGTCGATAATGGATAGGTTTTCTCTCTCTCTCTCTCTCTCTCTCCTGAAGCCTTTCGTCATGCAGTTTTTTTTTCCTTTTACGTCAGTACATGAAGACAGCATATTAATGTGTTTGTTTACTTTTTGTTTAAGAAATTGACACACTTCAACTGTTGCAGTTTGTACTCCATTTCACTCTCACTGATATTATAGACATAAATCACAGGATTTGGCCACAATTTATTTAGTATGATATCTCTGAAGCTCATTTTTAATCAGGGAGGAAATAGTCATACAGTTAGTGAAATTACGCTGAGGTTAGGACCAGACCGGGGTGGGGGGGGGGGGGCGAGGGGGAGAGGCAGAGGGTTTCCGAAATACAGAAAGAGTAAAATATGAGATGTACAATAGTTCATATTCATTGTTTTTTTTATGATTGTTTTTATTTTATTTTTTTTATAAATGTTGAGAATAAACTCTTCAGCTGTTGATAAATTTATTTTTGACAGCTTGCTATTTTCCAGAAATTTTAAGTTTTATCTAAGTGACCTTTTTCATGTAGTTATCATATATTCCATTAAATAACAGTCTACCAAGACACCGCTGGTATAATTTTTGCATATATAATTTTGCAAATATTTTAATTTTGCATATTTTTGTATATATAACAGGCCTCGACAAATACGGTCGCCAACTCGCCAATGGCGACTAGCATATTGCGACTGGCAAGCAAAAAATGCATCACGATCGACATTTTGGCGAGTGGCTTATTCGCTCACTGCCTTTTTACGTTAGGCTTATGATTAACATGTGAGCCAATCAAGAAAGGCCTATTGCCTAGAATGTAACATATCACAATAGTATTATCAAGTGCACTGTTACAACACAGAGATTTTTCAGATGCGGGGACTTTTTGCGAAGTGTAGTGATACGAACTGAACTTTCAAGGGAACTCAAACATGAAATCATAATTTTACCGAAATAACATTTCATATCTCGAAATGAACAACAGGAATTTTATTGGATTAGTTGTTTGTCATAAAACATTTATAATTCTCGAGACCTGACCAATGAAAGCAGTAAGTCTGACACTCAGTAATCGATCGACAATAATAATAATTGTCAGTACCAAGCATTAATTTGTTAACGATACTAACACATACACTGATACCGTAGTCTGATGTCATGTCCAGTGAAAGTTATAGATGGTCAGCCATGTCATTGTTTGTTTGTGGTCACTTTTTACAAAGCAGGTCCTAAACTATGCTTAAAATGTTTCACCGTTTAATTTTTTCATATGTATCATGTTTAAACACTTTAGACGAACCACAAGTTGAATAGATCGTTTTTGCTGTAAACAGATAACACTATACGGCGATAGCCTAAGTTAGGCCATACTACATATGTTTATATGACACAAACAATTAGTGATAAAAAATGGCGAGTAAATTTAACGTTTTGGCGAGTAGAATTTTAGCCTCGGTCGCCAGTTGGCGAGTAGTTTTAAAAATATATGTCGAGGCCTGATATATAATTATATAATTGAAATCGTAGTGAGTTGGAAAATCTAGAACAGTGAAAAAACTTACAGCCTCCACCGGGATTCGAACCCGGGCCTCCCACTTTATACGCGGACACCCTAACCACTACGCTATGGACGCTGATTGTATGTCCAGAGGTTTGAAACCGGTAAGGAAGGTCGTAATTCCACTGCATGTGTTTGTCACCTGTATCGAACAATACTAGTTCTGTTTTGGTGACATATTTGCCTTGCTCTAGAGATGATGCTAACCAATGCTAAACATGATGCTAACCAATTCGAAATCATTTGTGATTCCTAAAGCCAGATCTCGAAAGAGATACTTTGAAGTTTGAACAGACTTTTAATGAATATATGTAATTGAAATCGTAGATATATATGCCTCCATAGAGACATCCATGGTTCCCTTCAAGTATCCTTATACAGTCATGCCTCTTAGGTTAAATTTGTGATTTGAGAAGTAAGTGATTTTTCATCTGACCAAAGAAAAAAAGAACTTGGTTTGGGGAGGAGTGCATCACTTAGAAGAATATCATATGACTAGGTGTATAGGGAATATTGACCAAACTTGTCTAGTGGCCCAAATCTCCATAGCAACAGTCACTCGTCCTTGAGTCTAAGCCTCTGCTCCCGAAGAGAGGTGAATGTTCCCAGTACGTGTCTTGGAATAATTTTGTGACTAGACTAAAGAAAGCACTTGAGACAATTTTTTTTCTCCAAGGTTTGCTGATTTTACCAGACATTTGACGTTCATATCTAAACTTTTCTCGTTTTCTTCTTCTTTCTTACTTCTTTGTGGTTTGTTTTTTTTTGTCTTCAACAGCGAGCCCCATGCTAGATTCTATGCAGCCCAGATTGTGCTTGCTTTTGAGTATCTTCACCACCTGGACCTTATATATAGAGACTTGAAGCCAGAAAACCTCCTCATAGACAGACAAGGATACATTTCAGTGAGTATTTGACCTCTGTAATGGTTTGGTCAATATGATCACATTAATTAAAGGGACGTCCTAATTAACAGAAGTAGATAAATCATGAAAGAAGTAATTTATTCATGATAACACCCAAATTCAGTAAAGTGCATGGGTTCAAAATGTGGACATTGGGGGGGGGGGGGGCAGCAGCAGCATTCGTTTAGCAAATTATTGTGCTCCACAGTTTCTCACAGTAGGCATTGCTGGTCTGCAGAGATAATCTCTATTGTTTGATATTTATTCAGCTTTGCTTTGAGGGGGGGGGGG
>JAIPMN010000888.1:0-35687 GCA_020650975.1 Apostichopus californicus | reverse complement strand
GTGATTTTGCAGCTGCTTCTCCTTTTGCTGTTTGACACAGTGTCTTAAAGATGCATAACTCAGCAATATGTCAATATCATGTACAAATACTTTTTTTTACGTGCAGAAAGGTTCCTGTTCTGTGTTCACACCTTGGAATCTGATACTGAGCACAGGGTCATATCTGATCAGTTACTATGTAAACGTGGCCTATGATTTGTATTTTACACTGTTGAGGAGTTTGGCCTCTTTTATGACCTCAAGTTAACTACATATTAACTTCTTTGTATCAGATGATCTTTAGCAGTATTAAATGTTGAGTCATCTGATCTCTGTCCAGGGTAATTCACACCAATAGTTTTATATTATAAACCATATACAGTGCCAGCATTAAAGGCATACAGTACAGAGATTCAGTCATGTGTAGACAATTTGCACTGTTAGGTTAAATCAGCTTTTTTCAATTGACTTAGTCAAATTTTCTGATGCAAGATGGATGCCCAAATCCCCATCAGAATTGATTCCGTAGGTCATATCTCAGTGAAGATGTGACCAGTGAAGATGTGAGATGGGGGGGGGGGGTGGGTGGGGGGAGGTAGTTGGGAATGGAGACTGGTAAGACATGTCTGAACCCCCGAATTAAGGCAAATACGAATGGTTCTATCCAAATAGGGAGAGGAATGCTAAACTATTGAGAAACAACCTGAGAAAGAGCTTTCAGTAGCGAACCTTACGACGTGCGTCGAATAAGCTAGAAGCAAGAGCCTTACATAGGAGAGTACCAACACGTGGCCTATGCTAACTGCACAACATATGTAGCTTAGGCTAACAAAGAAAACTACGGCGGAGAAATGAAGGAGAAACCGCTATAAACCCAATCAAAATATTCTAGAAAAACTAGCAAAGGGAAAACATAGAATACATGAACAAAAATAACAACAATTTAAACATGTTAACAATGGGAGGGAAATGGGAGGGGGAGCGAGGTGTGGGGTGGTGGGGCAGTGAAGGGCGGTAGCAATAAGGCATTTAATTCAAATGGAATTTTGGGAAAGATTGATATGATTAAATATCAAAAGAAAGTCTTTGGCAATTGAAGAGGAGGGAGTTTTTCTTGGTAAATTGATTAAGACAAAATTCATCCTTATTCCTTATAGGTCAGGTCATTTGGTTGCCTTTGATTGGTCGTCGTGTCTTTGGGTACCTCTCCTAGCCAGGAAACAGAACTCTTGAAATTTGCAAAGCTTGAGGGAGCTTGAGGCCCAATCATCAATTCCCTGATATTAGTCATCAACATAAAGTTTTTGTCTTTCACACGAGAAAAAGATTACTGTTGCCAAAAAGTGTTGCTTGCAGGAGGATCTAAAATACATACATACGATACATACATACAAAAATCTGGTACCTTTGAAACCATACGTTAAAGTATGTAGTTTATGTATGACATCATATCATTTATATTTCCCCCTCTATGTAGAAGGTTTGAGGTTTCCAAAGTTTATTTTCCATGAAATACTAATTCTTCACGCACAAGTAAAGCCGCAAAAATGTTGTATTTGTGTGGTAATTTTAATGGCCTCTTTGTATTGTATTGTACTGTACGGTATACAAATAGCAGGTTAATTATTCAGGTCTCGCTTGTTAAAGATTCTTCCATAAAGCTGGTCTTTTATTCCAATGGAAGCAGAATCCATTATGCATTTTGAAAACATCGTTACAGCGACCACAGGAAACAAAATAGGTAAAACCCAAGGCATGAGGCATTAGCAAACCTGGAATCATTTAGTTTTCCAATTTTGAATAGCAGTTTTTGGAGGCTCTGAAACTTTGTTTATTATATAAAACAATTCTATGGTTTCTTTGAGCAAAGTCTGCCCTACATCTTTGTACTTGTATAGCAACTTGTGTATGCCTGATAGATTATTCCCTGGCAAGCCACGAAAGGTTGAATTCTGACAAATAATCAGGCCCTTGGACATTTAGGAAGGCTGCATTCTAACAGTTTTCTTTTCCCTCCTCACATCCATCTTTGATTTATTCAGGTAACAGATTTTGGTTTTGCAAAGCGAGTCAAAGGAAGGACATGGACTTTATGTGGTACACCCGAATACCTGGCACCTGAAATTATTCTTAGCAAGGTAAGTCTTGGATGATGGGACAAAAAGTCCGTTTTTATTCTTCCATGAACTCTGTTGGATACGACCAAAGTGAAATAGGTAGACGAAAATAACCCTTGACTCTGTTATAAGGTGGACGAAATCTCTGTAGGGTCGAGATATATTTGGAGTAATGATTTGTCAGTAATTTCAAATAATTTAATAAGATAATGTGAAATACAAGATGATATTATGATATATAATCATTAATAAAGGATATAATATTTTGACAATCGTTGGAAGCCTTCCTGTTTAACACAATATCAGTGTCATAGTTTGGTGGGTTTTTTATTCTCAAATTGGCATTTGGCATCATGCTGTATGTTGTATTACCCGAGTTTATGAGAGGGCTTCTTTCTCTCTGACTGTTTTTAAGCATCTTGATAAATCAATTAATTTTTCAGGTCATTCGGGTGAAGTAAATCTAAAGATCTTAACGAAAAGATCTTCGTGGATGATATTAACATAATTCCAGTAGTTTTTCATGAAAATAGATATTAATCTACAACAGATATTACAATCTAATGAGTGAGTCTACTGCATGATTTATTTCATTATGTACAGACAAAACTTCCATTCCACAAATTGGGATGAGTAACCTTTTGGATAACTCAAGATTGCGACTGTGGTCAAACGTGACTCTGTTTGCTAAAAGTTACATATTTTCCCCAGAATATTGTATAAACCTACAATATCAGGTCCTCTCCCCTCCCACGTCAACATACACAAGAAGGTGTCGGGTAGTAAACTTGCGCTATACCTCCACACACTTGTTTGAATGTCCCCGAAAGAACTGAGAAGGAAAAAAAAAAATTGCCTTACAAGAAGCCTCCTGATGGCAATTAATTGTCAAACCTAATGTGAAAAACAGAGCCGTGCTTGCAGCTTGCAGGGCTTGTGGGCTCTTGATGCAACAGTCATTGATGGAAGTCTCAACGCACAGGAGAGGAAGTTTCTGAATTTCCCAAGAGAGAGAAGGAGAGAGCTATCAATTGAATTGAGGACTGAACTGACCCCCCCCCCCCCCNNACCCCCCCCCCCCCCCCCATCAATGGCTTCATTAAGAGCCTTAATCCAATTAGTTTGTATGACAGTCCACTGTCCTTCCACACACCTCAATTGGTCAAATTTGAATTTTCACCTTCACTTACTATTTTTTTTTACTTGGAATGGATGTGGGATTGAGAGGTAGGAATTGAGCAATGTGTGAGGCTAATGCTAAGGTTACCTTTCAGAATAGGACTGATAGAGAAGAATAAGAAGACGAAGAAGAAGGAGAAGGAAAAGAAGAAGGGGAAAAAATAATAAATAGCAAACAGATCAAGTCAGACTGGGATCTGAACTGGCATGATGATGGATTCATAAATATTTAAACCTGCATGTTGCATTCAGTTTGCCAAGGACATAACGTAGCTGTAAATGTTATAAACGTTGTGGTCACTAATCTATGAATATTCATAGGTATTAAGTACCACATGTGTTCTCCTATATCAGTTTCTGTCTACCTCTGAACAAGGTTCCACTCGGATCAAAATGTCAGGCCATCTTAACTTTTGTGCAAGATTCGAAAGCTGTTAGAGAAACCCTTTTTTTTTTTTTGGCTCTCTGGGAAGATCTGTGTATTGTCTTTCAAACGGAGAAAGAATAAATCCTGAAACCTGCCTGATTGCACTTTTAATTTTCTATCTTTTGTCTACCAGGGTTACAACAAGGCCGTTGATTGGTGGGCTCTAGGAGTCCTCATCTATGAAATGGCAGCTGGCTACCCTCCATTCTTTGCTGATCAACCCATTCAGATCTATGAGAAGATTGTCTCAGGAAAGGTAAGATGAAATGCCAACTGTTATTTGGATCGTATCAAGTTTTTTAAAATGTGTGGAGAGTTTTTTTAATACTCTCCATCTCACAACTTGGATTGACGCATTGAAGAATCATGTATAGTTCTCGGTGGTGCCCATGTTTTGATTCCTATTTACTTCATTCCTCGCTTACCTGTACCCCATCAACCTCAGCACCCTCATTCTACCGTGCCTAGAGTGTCCTGGTAACTTTTTAACACTGTGCGCCCTCTATGACCAGCTCCACTGATCACCGCCCTTCTCATTCTCCATCCAAAGTGTGTAGATCGTTATTTTCGAGTGGATACTTTCTAATCGGAATTTGTCTCTTTACGGTTACCTCGGAATGGAGATTTTTCCATGTACTGGTTAACAGAGAGTTAGAGAGAGTATCTCTTTGAATAGCAGTAACTTGCTGATTTTTACATGACGACCTTGTAGTTGACTGTGAAGTGTGTCCTGTGGTCATTTTATGATGAGTTGTAAAGTTACAGGAAGAGATCTAAGTATTGTCACATTGTTTCACTTCCCTTGGTCACATACACTAGCAGTAAATTGGCCAACCTTCATAGAGCTCTAGTCGACTACAGAGTAATTTGGTATTTTGCGACTGCGTTGATGAAGTTGTTGGGTGATAGTACTACGGCATCATTAGCAAACCTCAAATTATGCTCAATCCATAATATGACAGAGAGTAACTTATTGACGAAAGCCCCAAGTCAAAATGGGGGGTGGGAAAAGCACTCTTTTATACTTTACATGTGATTCAACTACGAACAAAGCAAATTATTAACGACAATGTTGAGAAACCATTAACAATTTTAACAGTATGTGCCCGAGGCTGCAAGCGTTTTTATTGGATCAAAGAGCACGTCTTATAACGATTCAGCAGTCTTGAATGGGCTCCAACGTTGCTACGAACATTTGACTGCGGGGCCATAAAACTTGATGAGATTAAATACTAACAGAGCGCTGCTGCCAAAGCCCTACTCCGTCACAGGCTCCATTTTACGTTTGCTCGGTCGTCCCGGTTACTTTAGAATCATTGCTACAGTCTGTCTCTACAGAGGTTTCTACAGAATACTCTCATGATTAATTATGGCACATAGAATGTCAAAAGCAATACCCCACTGAGAGGTTTCTCAACGTAATCGCTAATCACAACCCACAGAGAGGTTTCTCAACGTAATCGCTAATCACAACCCACAGAGAGGTTTCTCAACGTAATCGCTAATCACAACCCACAGAGAGGTTTCTCAACGTAATCGCTAATCACAATCAGAAACAAACAGACAGACACTGATTAAACATGGGCATGTGTTTGAATACACATAAATTTACTTCGCTCCTCGCTTACCTGTCTCACAACCTTAGCACCTCGTTCTACCGTGCCTTTAAAGTCCTGGTAAAATAACAACACTGTGCGCCCTCTATGACCGGACCCCCCACCCCCGGTCACTGCCCTTCCTTCCCATTCTACCATTAAAAGTGTCTTCACACGGATTTCTTGTGGAAAAATTTCCCTTGGAATTCGTCTTGGTTATATTTGCGATCGTTGGAAGTTTTCTTTCCTTGGATTCTTAGGAGTGGATTTGGATTCTTAGGAGTTTCTGATGTATGAATGGATATGTATTACAACTCTGAATAATTTGACTTATTGCTTCCTGCCTTCCCTGTCTCCTCATAATCTTAGCAATCTCATTCTACCGTGCCTGGAATGATCTGTAACCTTTTTAGCACTGTACACCCTCAGTCAGATATGTCTTCTCATGTGGATTAGTTACTGTTCATTTCCTCGTTCAATGGTGACCATCCGCAGACCTTGAATTTTAAAATTTTATCCACTGGCTAAAAAATGCCAGTGTATAAAAAATATCTACTTGCCCCCCAAAACAACAAATTCCCACAAGCAATTATAATAGCTGAATTAATACAAGAGTAACTTTGTCTCTATACTGGCAGAAAAATGCCAGTGCATTTTATGGTCTACTGGCAAACAGCAAAATCCACTGGCATTTAGTCAGTAGATAGCCTGAATTTTGAGATCTAATCAGGATTTCTCTTAGAGTGTTTCTAGTCAGGTTTTCCTTTGTCTTGGTGAGAGTGCCATTGTTGCAAAGAGACAGGTAAGTGAGAGGGTGATGTAAAATATACAAAGATGGAAAGTTTGGGGTGTCCAAGGTTTTCAAGATGAACTTTGTGGGGCGATTGTTATGAAAGGAAATTTGATTCGACAATGAAAAACAAGTTGCCTCTTTGATGGACTATTAGTGCATGTACTTTATTAATCAACCTCGTTTAGCTCTGAATTTCAAGAAATGAAGGAAACATTGGTAATAGTTGAAATATTCATTTCTGTGCCTGTTGTGCTAAGTCTTTGCCAACCTATACCCTATACTGTATACACCATGCTTTAGTATAAAAAGATGGTTAGATATAGTATTGTTGCATGCCAAATTGCTAGAAATTTTTATTAAATTCTTACCCATTGTGGAAAAAAAAAAATTAATTCTGGCACAAGTGTCTTTAGAGCCTAACTTTAAACTTTTCTCTCTGTCCTTTGAAGGTTCGATTTCCCTCCCACTTCAGCCAGGATTTGCGAGATATTTTACGGAATCTACTGCAAGTGGACTTGACTAAGAGGTTTGGCAACTTGAAAAATGCCGTCAACGACATCAAGATTCACAAATGGTTCAACACCACAGACTGGATTGCAATATACCAGAAGAAGGTACGTGGTTTCAATTTGCTCGCATAATGAGAATACTTAATAGTCACGGTTAGTCACATTTCAACTTAGATTTTACTTGGGCCGTACTGTAGCAGCGTCTAGTACAACAAAAGATTCTTTAAGCAATCAATGAAGGTTGTAATGTCTGTTCTGTTACAAATAAAAGATGCCAGATAGAGACCTTTCGACAGGTAAGCATAGTAGGGGCATGAGGAGGGGCAGGCGGTGGGAGGGTAGGGGTGTAGGGCGGTGGGTGGGCATGTTGGACAGGAGTCAGTAATGTTGATGATTCTGAGGTCAGAGTGATGTATTCCTGTCGGTAAAACTAGCATTGGCATCGCAAGTTGGCTCGCAGTACAGATAGTGTCCGGAACTGGTGATTTACAAAGTACTAATAAAACTAGTAAAATTTAATAAGACTTATAAAACTAATTAAACTTACTATGAAAGTCATTTTGAAACTTGAAATGACTACGAATTTTACATTTTAAAATACAGAGCTTTTTAATAGGTTTAAATTGTTCCATATGAGGTACACTGTGTCTCTATGCTTCCATATGAGGTACACTGTGTCTCTATGCAGTTTATTTATCCAATGCTTTCCACAAATGGATGAAAAGCTATCCACCTCTCTTGACCGCTAAAGGTAAATACCAGCATAGTTTTGTAAAAGTGCAAGGGAGAGATATAACTGCATACTTGCTGCTGTTGCTAAACAGGAAATTAATCCATCGACCCAACATGGATTGAAGGATCACATTGAGCGGCATTCATCGTGCTTTGTGATGATAACGTTCCTTCCCAAGGGTAATTAGAGTTGATATGTGTCTGTTGCAAAAATCCTTGACACTAGCAGGAAAGCTTCAGCCCTGTAATACCAGGTCTGGAGTCAAACGGGAAGAGGGCAGGGGAGAGTTAGTGGTGACTGCATTCTGCATTGGATTGTTGTCATTTAATGTTACTTATTCTCTGCTCCATCTACAGTGTAAAATTCCAACAAACTTGGGTAAATAATATCGTCATAATAATATTATATTTATATAGCACTTGACATAAAAGAATCTCTTCAAAGCACTTTACACAATAACATGAGAACATTGTTTTAAAAGAAGCAAAAAATATATGTAATGCAAGTAATAAAATAGCCAAAATAAAAAAAATCAAGAATGTTAAAAAGGGTTAAGAGATATATAACACAACACAAGATCAGTTCATGGGAATATATGATAAAAAGATGGGTTTCCAATTGACACTTTAACACAATCAAAAGTGGGTAAGAAATATACCCAGTATGTTGGTGGCATGGCGTGCATATAAAATGCCCTGTCGCCTTAAAATGGATACCCCTCATTCTAATGCGACTCCAGCAGAGTATCCCAGCCATATAACTCGCGCCTATGTATTTCGTGAGGGTATTCATGTCGGAGAGGTATTCAACTGCAGTTGTGAATCTTCCACAATAACAGAGATGTATCGGTATAAAAGGAGGCAATGCACTGCAAACATAATCACAATTGTTATAGACTTAGTTATGAACCAGACTGTGTGATCGGTAAATATGGTGTGACCCACTTGTTTGACCTTGTGGGGTCAATCCATAACATACTTGATTGAACAGTCATTGTTAGTCCCAGTCCTTGTAAACTAGTCAAGGGCAGATGTTAAACATGACACTTATTGTAGCAAACATTACAACCACAAAAGTTGCAGTTTGAAATTTAAAAGACTAAATTATATAGGGGAATGTTTGTTCTCAACATGTTTGCTTGAAATTTGGGATATTCTTATTCTTGGGAAAAAAAAAAGAGAGAAAAAAAAAGAGAGAAAAAAACAAAATTGAGAAAAAAAGAGGAAAAAAAAAAGAGAAAAAAAAAAGGGATGATTAATATGAGGTCGTGACCAATGACATGGTATATCAATTAGCTAGGTTGCTATAGCCATAAAGCTGTGTAAAAGACTGTGAAGATCTGAGATTAGCAGTATGTGTTGGTTTAAGTATACATGGTGTTTGAATCCAGTCAGCAACCACCACCACATTAAAACAATAAGAATACAGCAGAGACAGAAAAAAAAAATAATTGAACTGAGATTTGAATCAATTTATGTAAAACAAGAAATAAAAAGCACTGGTTTGATTTGTGATTAGGTACTTGACGTGGTGAATCATGTTTGTGTAACACAAACTTAGATCAGGCGAAGTAGTCTGCATATAGTTTGATTCCTTTTTCTTCTGAGGACAAGGACTCTTTTTCTTCCACCCAAGAAAAGTTAAATGCTGAATTCTTAAAATGAAGGTAACTTGGTATCTAACTAAGGAATCAAGGATTGTTAACTATTTCCTCCTCTTAAATATTTTTGTAACCACCCAAATTGGTTCAGATTCAGTCCTCCTGGTCGAGACATCAAAAATGAATACTGCTGTATGTTTCTTTTGTATAAAGAAGCAGAAAGGATGGATACTAATTAATTGATCTGATTAATTAATTTGTCAGGTTGTAATAAGACATTTCAAAATCATCAACAGGGTTTGAGTCGGAAAGAATTGTTTTCAACTGTATAAATCACTTCAGTAATTCCCAAGCCCCTGCCCCTGCCCTGGGAACAGTTTTGTCACCAGACTCATCACCCCCCCCCCTTCCTGCTTGAATTTTCCCTTTTCTATATTATCAAAATTAGAATACCCCCTCTCGTCAGCCCGCCATTATTGCATTTAGCATTTTGGCATCTTCAGGTCAATTATTCGTTGCTGTCAGTCGCACCGGGGAAACCAAACTTTCAAATTGATTCATTATGATAAATAATGAGGCAAACTGTGAAAATGTTAGAATGTATTCAGCATATAATTCTCTCTGCTGCCCAGACCTATGTATGGGTGTGAATGGCATTACATTTAAACATCTTCTGAAAGGTGTTGCAGTAGCTTGCAGCAGTGAGTCTGGTTGTTAGGATTAATTTCCACATGTTGCTATGTTTATCCTAGTATCCTGATATATTTATGTATGTGTGTATGTATGTACAGTATATTTATATGTGTGTGTGTTAGGGTCAATGTACATGTTTGGGTCAATTGTTTGTTTCATCGTAGGCATGAACATAATATAAATGTTTTAAATATATATATATATATATATATAATTTTTTTAATTTTCTTGTGAAGAACCAAATGTCATAGGGTTTGTGTGGGGAGGATGGCAGGGTAAGGGTTTTGGGTTAGAACCCATTAAATTTTATGAATCTGGATTCCAATCTCTTAACAACTATAACATATAAAGTATGATTTTTTTTTAAATTCCAATATCGAGTAATGTTAATCTATGTGGTACTTGACAATGCAAAGTTTTGATTTCATTTTAGCTGTGCAAAGTTCGAAAGCCTCGTTGTTTCGACAGTATTTGGCCCATAATCCTGACAAACTGACAAGGATATTAATACTGTCTGCATTTGCAAACTTGATCATATGTAGAGTAAAGATCAGAACTTCGCCATTCACCCCAAATTTGTCCTTCATCGTGTCTGATCTTCCCTCTGTCTGTCTGTTACAGGTGGAAGCGCCGTTCACACCAAAAATCAAGGGACCCGGAGACACAAGTCACTTCGACGACTACGAGGAAGAACCCATCCGTATATCCAGTACAGAAAAATGTGCGCGAGAATTTGCTGATTTTTAAAGACATGTCTTAGCACCTTGGACGAGTACGCAGGACAGAAGAAGTCTCATGAGGCCACTGTGGTTGTTGCAGTCAGTCACTCACTGTTATCATACCTTCTTTTTCCCTTTTTTTTTTTTTTTTTTTGGTTCCTTTTTCTACAAAACTCTTCTTCCATGATCTTTAAAGTACATATTGTGTAACCCTTGAATGTTCATAGTATTTGAAACAAGATTCTCTGCCATTTTGAATAATCACAAGTCCCTCCTGCACAGATGACAAAAATTGTCCTCTTGCAATTATGACAGTCAAAATGCTGTATTCCTTTGGAATCTTGAAAGGTACACCATCCTTCTCCTCCCTCCAGTTTTGTGAAACTCAAAATCTGTGTATGCCCTTTCCATGAAGTTCCTAAAAGCTGAAAGGAGTTGGATGTGTTTCTAAAAGACTTTTCAAGAAAAACCTGCCCAAAGTTTAGACAACAGCCTGGCTTTGGTGATGTATCGACCAAGTCGTTTGTGAAATATCGTTACGAACGGTGAGGCTCTATTATTACGAAGTTCTATTATTACGAACGGTAAGCTGTAGTAGCTGCCTATTACCCTGGGAGATGTGATTATTATGGGCAGATGTATCGATAATATGCTGAGCAGTTAGGCTTTTGTGTTTTGTTGACACTAATTGTTACATCAGAAGTATACTTCTCTCTGGGTTGCCACATGTTTGAAGATGAATTTCCAGAAAACTTTTGATGGTGATAAGCTGAACACTGAAACAAAACAGAGGGTGTCTGTGTTATCCTGCAAGATCTTCAAACACGCAACTCATATGTTTTGAATCCCCGGATTGGAGACCGAGTTTTTGTCTCTTGTTATTGTTGTCACACCGTATGCAGTGTAGCAAACTGGTCGAGTGGACTCTCAGAGGATTGATGGAACCAACTATCAGGTCACAATGGGGTTTTTTTAATGTAATTTTGCAAAAGAAAAATCTGAGTCACCCTACTTTTGGGGACATTTCCAATAGTTTTTTGGCTCCCAAGATTATATGAGTTGAGCAATTCCACTGTATTATCTTTAAAAACTTATGGCATAAAAACCTCATAAGTTTTAGTTTTTGCCTTCATTTCATCTTGGGGACATATGTGTCCGAGAGTTGTGAGGTGACCTCACAATAAGGTCCAGTTGAGTCATTGCCATTAATTTTCCTGACTCTACTTGAGACATCTGACTCTCAAAGCCACTGTATCATATAAGCAGAGAAAATTTGTAGACTTGTTCCAGTCTTGGCTTTTAAAATTTAGCGACTCCCAGAAACCACTTGTTGCAACTCTGGGTCATCTCAAGTAATGATTGTTTTTTAGCAAGGCATCATATTTCTTGGGCTGTAGAGTTGACCCAAGCGAGGGCACCCTCACCAACATTTCTTGAGCCTTGTCAAAAAAATGTTTTTACTCTGCTATTCGTGAATACATGTCAGTGTGAACTGAATCATCGATAATTTAATACCAATGACATCACAATGGAAACTGACCAACATATCCTAAGGTAGTAGAATCTCTTGAATAAAAAACAGGCTCTTAAACTGCCGGTTGTTGATCAGCTATTGGACTAACGCCACTTTTGGTCCAAAAATTGCCGATAACGACTCGTGTAAACAATAACAAGTGAGCTGTGTGCTTCAATTTTAATTTTTTTTTTGGTTTTTTGTACGGTGCAATATACGTGATTTTGAACTTTCAGTGGTTTGTCTGTGGACTCTCCACTCTGGTTTTTTTTTTTTTTTTCGATTTATCATTTGATTTAAGAGTTTAATTTCATTTGAAATCCTAAGGAAATAGTTAACAATTTTTCCACCCTGGAAAAAGGTTAACAAAATATTTTCCTATTTTTTTGATTGTGTGCTGTGGTTGAAACCATGATCATTTCAATGTTTTGCCACCATATTTTTGTTTGTTTGTTTTTTCTTCTTTAATTAGATACCTCATAATTTCCAACATCAAATCAAACCTTTCTTCTCTCTGTATCTGTTAATATACAAAGTGTCTGAGTCTATCATCATCGCATTAGGCTTTCTGCTTAGCATCATCCTCATTAAAGATGCCTTCACAGACAATCACCATGACTTTTATTTCCAGCATTAACTTTTTCAAACTGAGGTGTAAACCATTATAGGGTTTGGTAAAGTTGGCTTGAAATGTGAAAGGTGTTGTAATAAGAACTTTGTGATAGGATTGTGTGGATGTATCTCGATATTTTTCGGAACCAGTTGCTTGGCCAATAAGTAGGTAGGTCCGGCCTATTAGAGTTGCAAGAAATGCAATGCTGCAAAAAGTTCTAACCTAACGAGAGGGATTAATGCAGAGTTTAGTCGATCCGAAGTTGTCTACATTATACAGGGAGTTCAGTTTGTGCTGTAATAGTTTTCAAACTGCTTTCCCTAAAATAAGGATTTTGTGGTACGTCCAAGTTTAGAGGTTGCTTTCTAAGCCATATTTTTTCCATCTCCAATTACATTGTGCATGTTACCCAACAAAGGACCCCCCCCCCCGTCCCATTTGGCTATGTATGCTAACCCAAATGATTGATGCTGGAAGGGGCTTGTGTTACAGTGGTGGCATGACTTAAAACAAAAAAACACATTGAAGTCTTTTGTACAGGAAGGACATATGAGAGTTCAATCTTTGGCTTCGCAAGGTTTCCATTGAGGTCTGTAAAGTGATGGTGTAGACTACGTTGTGCACAACTGCAAGTTAGATTTTTAATATTATATTTGTTAATATTTGTAAAAAAAAGTACTTGGTCTTTGGGAGATGTTTTGATGTCTACTCCTACGAGCACAGATGCACAAAATGTTATTGTTTTGTGGATGTTGTACGTCCTTCCGTTGGCTTTATGACAATTACCCCTGAAAGGATCTATTGTTGTTAGGACAAGCTGAAACGATCAGCTCAAGAGGATGTATGTTTTGTTCGTTCTCAATATTCAAATTTGGAACAAGTCATCAAGAAATTTGAGAGCCGACTTGTCAAAATGTCAAAATGGTGACAACTACATTGTTGCCTCCATTTAAATGTCATCAGTGAGGGGGGGGGGGGGTGGGGAAGGCTGTTTTGATTTACTAATCAAATGTCTTCACCTTTAGGAGTTGTACTAAAGGCTGCCATATCACATTTTCTTTAAGCTCCTGATATTTGTACAGTTTAAAAACTTTATCATTTTAAAAATCAAAACAATGTACAGGCTTATTATTATCCATTGACGCAACAGCTCTCTTGTTTTACCTCATTAAATATGCAAGAGGGCTCAACATATACTCAGTCATATTGTTTGCCAACTGCTGAAATAACCACACCGTTTAAGTTTTAAAATAAGCAAATGTGGATTTTGTTGAGGTATAGACCACCACATGCATATGAAATATCTAGATAACGATCTGTATGCTGCCTGTGGCTGGTACACTTGTCACGTTGCGGTGGTAATCGAACAAGGGGCAGTGATTACATGTTTAGTTTAGAATGACAGATTAATAGGGATGCATCAATGCACCTGCATACAATTATTTGCTATTAGAACATGATGGTTGTTAGTTAGTGTTGTTATAAAGTGGTTTTCCTATCCACAAAAAGTTTTTATTAGAGCATGGGCCTTAATCAGCAACTGCATCACACTGATTCACTCTAGTCCTATCTCACCTAAAAACAAAGATGCCATATGTTATTCTCATGTTTGTGTTATTCAAACCTGTACCAGTAAGGGGACTGATCAGTCCAAACTATAATTTCATAATAAATATCCCATTCTTGGGAACCAAAACAACATTGGATTGAGATGAAGCTCAGGAAGGTTTCTCTTTGCAAGTTATGAGAAAGCAGGCCAGCTGCCAACCAACTGTTATTCCTCATATTTTTCCTCTCTCTCTCTCTGGTGCAATTGATCTTGCGACTGATGTTAATACTCCATTAGCAGTCGACTGAAAACCACCAGTGGCATCTTGGACATTTGGTGTTCTTCCACTGAATAATGTGTGTGAATAGTAGAATTTACCTTACCCGTGTTTGAGACCAGACATTGAGAAACTACACAAATATATTTCGAAAAGTCTGTCGCAATTACTTTGACGAAATTTGCTTCAAATTACTGTGAATAGCCTTTCATGTTCTTCATCATGAACTCGGGCTGAGTTTTCAATGAAAGTTCGAAGGAGCATTTATCGTTTTTTCAAACTTGATTCATATCCTACAAAAAATCTTTGAGCACAAATATCAATTACATACATTTTTCGTTTTTATGAGCGTTCAAGTTATTTCTTTCTTCGGAAGGATCTTGCCTAGTTCGACTTCAAGCTATTACATGGAGAACAAGTGTAAAACAAATTTAGCCAATAACAGTTTACATTGAGATGATGGATTTTGTTTCCATCAAGGCCGTCATCCATGAAATGGTACAACAAGCGCAGAGTAACCGGGAACGATGTTTGTTGCATCTCGTAACTATTGCATCTCCTGTTAACAACCCAGTTGTACTATTCTAAAAAAATATGCTCAATGTACATATACACAGGGGAATCAAATCAAGTCGATGTTTTGTATATAATGTAAGTTAACATTTCGTTTAAAAAAAAATACATAGAGGAAAAAAAATTGGAAAAAAAAAAAAAATCAAAAGTTACTATTTAATGAAAGTTTTTTCTTTCAGCAAAGTTTCCGAATTATTTTAGGAGTTATTGCAGTTTTTGGCATTATGAAATGCACACATTGTACATGGAAGGTCTTCTAGTAAGAGACTGGTACTAAAAAAAAATAGAAATTATTATAGACATAATTCACATTAACTAGTTGACAGTTTATAACGTTTGATGTTGTTGAGTCATTTTTTTATTTCACAAATTTTGTTATACAGACGTTTTCCATATTTATGAAGAAAAGTTGTCAGGCCCTTTTTTGGTTTTTATTTCCTGATTTTGTTACAAGCAGTCAGTGTAGGGGAAACCGTACACTTCTCAGAGTTTTCTTTCGTCGAGTTCAGTCAAGCCGCCCACAAGTGTAGACGGTACCACAATCGCCACACGGCCCTCAAGTCTACAAGAAGTGTCTGCACAAAAAAGGTGTATTCTTTACTGTGGTTAGTGTACAAAAAAAATAAACTACCATAGAAAGCTTCATATCATGTGTATAACCACATCTTTAAATGCAAAAACAGACCCAAGAAAAAAAAAAAAAAAAAAATTTGTTAAATGTTTACAGTTTCCCTGACTCTAAATAAAGTGATGAACCCCTGAATTATTATTTTTTATCATTTTGTAATTAGAATAAGAAATTCCAAAGAAGGCGACTTCTTCCTTGTCTTACTTAGTATTCATTGACTGGTAGATTTACTATAAAGTTTGACACAATGTGTGAGTTTCTGTTGTATGTGTTGTTACAGTTCAGTATGTGACTGAAAGTTTTTATTGCATATAATTCTGAAGAATCCCATTTTGAGGATGAATAAAAGAACAAAATACAAAATGATAATTCTTTGTCTACTTTTTTATTGTTCTTTTTTTTTAAATAATTTTTATTTTAAATTAATATAATCAGGTATTAAAATTAATTGGATTTTTTTTAAATAACTAACAAAACAGCAATTTTCATTTTTACAAAATATATAGATACTAAAAATGGGTGGAACTGGAACAAAAGAGTAATGTGGCATTATGTTAAACGTATAAAACTGACTGCGATAATAAGGAACCAGAATTCAGTTTCTTGCAAAGCATTTAACAAAATATGAAGAGTTACACCCCCACCCCCCTCATGTATACCAACTATATGAAGGAAAGACTGAAACATCAGTGTGATTCAGTGTTGCCAACAATGATAAGGAGGGAGGGGAGAAAGTAGGGCAGGGGAGGTAAGGAACCTTCCTGCTCTCACACAAGAATGAATTCACTCTGCCCTTGTCACTTACTTTTCTATCAAACTTCACCCTCCTTCCCTCTCCCCCCCAAAAGAAACAGATATTCAAGGTGATCATACATAACACTGGAACTACTTACAACACTTAACTTACAAAGCATTGGCCCCCCCTTCCTCCCCCAACCTGTTCAATGTTATGATCAGAGTGATCATATATAAGAATCCTTACCATTGCCCTTCAGTTTACCTATCAAACCAAATATTTAACAATTATATTCACTGAGATTTATTTTTCAAGGTGATCGAGGAATTTGTCACTAGCCCCTTTAGTTTTTTCCTGTCTAGAGCTCCTTGGAAAGCCAGCGAGACTCAGACATCGGGAAGTGGTTCCTCCTTTTCCTCGACAAGTCCCAGGTCCAGCAGGAACTTCTTCTCATCTTCCAAATATTCCAGCCAAAGGGTTCTCATTTTGTTGTCCACTTCCTCTGTGCTTGGTTCTGGAGGTTGTGCAATCTTTGGAAGCGAGGAAAAGACAAAAAAAAATAAGGAATACAGAAAAAAAAAATCATTAACGCTCTAATGATATTCACGATATAAAATACAAGTTGATTGGTGGCAAATAGGGCAAGTTTTGAGCTACTCTTTTTCAAAGCAAACATTTTATCACCTCGGCTCTAACCTGCTCGACATGTCTTAGTAGAGGTGTTGCTCGGTCAAGTCTAATGCACAAGAGGATGCCTATCAATAACCTATAGAATAATAAAGGTGTGATTTATTAATTGGGCCCTGGGCTGGACAAAGGCAACCATATTCTATTTGGTGTAGCTACATCCCAACTATCGAGATTGCAAAGGATCCAAAACACGTCTGCTCGAATCGTCTACAGGGCGAACAGGTTTACCCCCATCACTCCTATACTGGAAGAACTACACTGGTTACCGATAAGACTCTGCATTGACTATAAAATCCTCATTCCAGCTTTTCGTGCAATTAAAACTGGTACCCCAACCTACTTCCTCTTACATCAGCAAGCTTAATGTAGACCAGTACGTTCGCATTATCAATTTTAACTTTAGGTTCCAATGTCACGTACAAGATTGTTCGGTGACCGTAGCTTTCTAAATGCTGAACCACTTTAATGGAACTCCCTCCGGGTTAAAATTAGGTCTATGGATTCTATTATTCAATTCAGGCACTGTCTTAAAACTATTTTTTTCTCTCAACTCTTAGTTTTTGCACCTTCGGTACCCGTAAAGCGCATTGAACAACTTTTAGTGAACAACTTTTGTTGAACAACTTTTGTTGGAGTCTGCACTATATAAGACAAGTTATTATTATTGTTATTATATATTAAAAGCCATAATGGCACGGTGACTAAGGGTTCACCTTTTTGGCCGCCTCCTCTGCATCAAGCCTTCGTTTGTTTTCCTGGTGGACTGACTCTCTCTGCTCCTGGTATTCTAACCTCTTATCTTCTCTGTCAAAGTAGCTTGTTACACTGGTGAGCTGAAATCATAAAATACTTAAAGCATCACTAACCACAGAGAAACTATATTATCTCTGCTAATGAAGATGCACAACAACAACAAATATTGGGAAAATATAGGAAGAAATCTCTAATTTTCCACAAGTCCACATTGTCAGAAATGTCTCACAGTGCAAATATTTGTATATACATCTAGTATGCGAGAAATATTTAAAGAAAACTCAGTATTGTCAAATATGATATCTGATGGCATTTTATTAATTGTCATCAACATTGAAGACCATTATGTCACAACTCTGGAATTCAACTGTTTTAGGGTCCCAAAATATCGGGAGAAAAAATAAATAAATCATACTTATTTTTTTTCTTTAACCATAACTTCAAATTTTTTACAACTAATCACTCTTTATCATATAAAAATTTCTCAAATCTGAGGAAGACACCTCATCCCAACCACCCCCACTCCCTTAGGCCACTTTTCTAGGCCACATCATCTGCCAAGGGAGGGTCTTTGAGATGATCAAGGTGAGCATTGTGGTCAGCAAGAAACTTTGAATACAAGGGCCTTGCAACACTAAGCAGCCATATATATATATATGTCAGAAAATTTCAAAGGCTTGTAGCTTTTATTTCATGAATCCAACATTACATCTTCAAATTTCTCGACCAAAAGAATGAAAAATTTGTGTAGTTGGATTTTCAAGCTGCCAAATAAAGTTAACAGACACCAGTAAGTCAGAGAGGAAAAGCCATGTTGATTCAGATGTTACATAAGCAGCAAGTCTACTATACTAGTACTGTGCTTGACACTGTGATATCCTCTTCGGATAACCTCCAAGGTCCCTCCTACACCGACCCTTTGAAACATACACACACAGAAACCCCCACCCCCCAAAAAAATTAGGAAATGATAAAATATATATTGACCTCTCCATGGGTGAGATTTCTTAAAGTCCAGGGCACTTCAAGAATGTGCAATGTACCCACATTATCTGAAACAGCTAGCAACTGTTGTTTGTCTGCAAATATTACAAAGAGGAAAATATGGTAGCTTTAATTAAATCCATGCCATGTGTCTTTAACCTTGTGACAACTTTAAACAAATAAATTCCCATTCAGGTAGTTGATACTACTTAGTGTTACATTGTTTAAGGTATACACAAGAAGAACACTACAACAAAAATGGCTACACTTTCAAAGTATGTTTGAAATTCTTGAAATGAATCCATGAAATAAAGTGTTTTTATGCCTGCTTTGCACTATTGACAAATAGAAATGGTGTCAAATGCCCTCCAAAGCCAATTTAAAACTGTCGTCTCTTCAGCGATCGAGACAATCTCAGTCTAATAAGCATAAGATTAAAACCATCGGATTAAGCCGTGACACCTCCGAGGGGTACCTCTAAAGGGATAATCTGGTGGCAGACCGAGTTACAATAATATTAATAGAGCAAAATATTCCACAGTGTCATCTGAACACCTCAGCCAATATCTTGTACATTCTTCGAGATTGATTGATTTGATGTAACCTGATTAAACCTTCCCTTATTCCAGTAAGTGGATCACAGTGGGTAGTGTGTGATGTCATCATGGTAGACATTCTTCACAGATTTACTTTTCTATTATAATCTTCTTGCTGATATATCCTTGATATGTGACACATTTGCAATGTTGGTTACCTGTCTATTTTCTCTGTATTCAGAATTTTATAAAATGCAGTTTATTTTAAAAGAAATTAATTCCTCTGTAGATAAATGATTTAAATATTACTAAGAAAACACAAAACATTTATAGCTCAGTTGCCATGGAGACATCATTCACTCTGCTGCTGGTAGATGCATTTACAGATTATCACTTTTCGATATCTTTGCCATGAAAAATGCTACATGTGACCTAAATATGCTGAAAATTTCTGGCAAATTTTGTGAAGCAATCAATTTTGACCAATTTTTTTTTAAGCAACCAACTTCAGAGCATTATTTTAAAGCAGTACTCAGCATTTCAATGTACCAAGAACATGTCCATATTGTCATGTCTGAAATCCAGCATAATGTTCTTCAATTCTATCTTTTGTTTCCAACTTAAATGTCCTAAAATTTGAGCAATTAAATTAAATCTGGACTTCCTACCACCCCCTCCCCCAGTCCCCTGCCTGGATTTAGTTTGATGTTTTCTCCCTTAATTTGCAAGCCTTCCACAAAGGGAATATAGAACGGAATTATTGCCAAAATGAATATTTATAGCCTTCAAATGCTACTTTAAGATCAACTAAACCCCATAAATTATCTACCTTAGTACCATCTTTATTGTTGAATCAATAAAAAATAGCTTGTTGTTTACTTCATAAAACTGGAATGTTCTTTATTACCTTCCAAAAAAAAAAAATCTATATATTACAAGTACTACAGCACATCTGCAAAATGTTAAAGGTTAAAGTGAAGCATCTACTTTAAGTACCGATGGAGTCGCAGATATATAATGATAGCCGTAGCATTGCCATGCCATGTCTACAAACTACTACAAAGTCCAATAATTTCAACAATCAAATTGCTTTGTTGGCGGGGGAGACCAACTCACGTGATAGGTGCCAGGGGTACACGTTTGTGATTTCAGATGCAGAGATGTTCTGGCTCAAGGATGCTTCATGGGTTCTGTCTAGGAGATCCCAGACCTCAATGTTACCCTCTGCTGTCCCTAAATAGAAAACAGCTGGTCTAGTCGGTGACCAGAATCCGCATGTGAACTGCTTAGAGGCTGCTGAAGATATTAGAAGCGGGTTGCTCTGTAATTTTCAAAAAAATAAATAAAAAAATATAAATAAACAAAATTAATAAAAAAAATTAATATATAAAAAAACGGGGTGAAAAACATAACAAAACAAAGAAGATTACATCTATAGGCTTCTTTAAATTATATTCACATAGAGACCTCTAGATGCTTTCAATCCTCGAATCCTAATAATCACTACCTTACAAGTACTTACCTTATAATCACCTTATAATCACTACCTTACAAGTACCTTACAAATACTACCTTGGTATCTGTGAAAGTTTACCAAAGAGTCGAGGGGAAGTTTCAAAAGATAGTTTGAACACATAAACCTGAGTCACATAAAGGAAAAAAAAGCAGGTATTTTCACTCATTTTTTCATTGTCTTGCTCACCTCACGTCCCTCCTTCCAGACAGAAAAATTCCATCCTCCCACGACCAATACGATGTCCTTAAAGAACGGCGATCTCTGTAAGGTATTGATGGCTCTGTCGTGAAATGATCTCACAAAGTCCGCCCGAGGTGGCACCAGCTTTCCGGAGTCTGGATCTTTTTCTAGTTTGAGATCAGCATAAATAAGCTCACCATCCTGATTGATGGGGTAAGACGAAAAAATAAATAAATCAATAAAAATAAATCAATCAATAAATACAACAGTAGACAGATAAATATGAGAATCTGTTTCACTGCTTAAATGCAATATAGAAGAGTTTGTTTCTGATTAAGTTTAACATATTGTTTTATATTATTATATATTGCTTCATCTCAGGAATTAACAGGAAAATAATGTTTGCACCTCAGACTAACATATAGTACTGAATAGTTGGGAAACATGGGACACTGAAAACAAAGCAAATGGTACATTGGACACTTTAAAGTTATTTTTTTCGGAGAAATAAAGTACCCCTTAACTCATCTACAAACAAAGCCAAAATGTTTAGAACCCTCACCTCTGTTCCGACAAAGAATTTAGTAGTGGCGCCCTCTAATTGCCGCTTCTCCTTAGCCGATCCTGATCTGATGCCGAACCCACCGCCCATGTTGCTGTCTTTGCGGTCAATGCTGCTTTTACCAGCACTGCCTTCCTTCTGCATTTTTTCCACTGTAGAAATAAAGTATAAAAATTTTGACCATAGGACGGCTGATGTTTAGGACATCTTGTCAAAATCATTTTATTGCCGGAATGTGTGTGAGCCCGCTTTAATCAAGAGGTAGCCATTTGAAATAATTTAAAGTTATAGTTTCAGCCAGAACTTTTCAAACTTATACACTTATCTTTATGAAATCAAACTTTGAATAATTTTTTACGAAATTGTAATAGCCAGGTACATTATAGCGCCAACCAGCAAGGATTCTTAAATGCGTCTTGTAGGTTCAAAATAACGTTGTAAATGTCAATGTTCATTTAATCTGATAGAATATGAAATAAATCTACGTGGGTCGGTTCACCTATTCAGACCACCCACCATAGTTTCACTACTTACATAAATTTCTGTCTCCTTGTCGCTCCTGAAAGCTAACTCTCACTGGACCATAGTCACCACTGCCCTCTAAACGGCTCATGTGAATCTAAGCATGAAAAAAAAAATGAAAAAAAAAACAATCAACTTGGTGAACCTTTCAACTGGCTGGAATTAAGGGCTCAAAATTTGTCTAGTTCTTCTTTTAATCTGTTCTGACATAGACATCAAATAAGCAAGGTGTAGAAAAGACAAAAGAAAATCCCAAGAAACAGATTATGTAATTAGGTCAAGTACCACCAGATCCTGGTCTCCTGATCTCTGGGCGAAAAGAATAGATATTTTTCATCCGTGACAGGAAAAGATGCAAAAGTTGAAGAAGTTAAAAGTAAGACGGTGAAACAATCATGTAAGACAATGAAACAATCATGTAAGACAATGAAACAATCATGTAAGACCATGAAACAATCATGTAAGACAATGAAACAATCATGTAAGACAATGAAACAATCATGTAAGACAATGAAACAATCATGTAAGACAATGAAACAATCATGTAAGACAATGAAACAATCATGTAGGACAATGAAACAATCATATAAGACAATAAAACAATCATGTAAGACAATAAAACAATCATGTAAGACAATGAAACAATCATGTAAGACAATGAAACAATCATGTAAGACAATAAAACAATCATGTAAGACAATAAAACAATCATATAAGACAATGAAACAATCATATAAGACAATGAAACAATCATGTAAGACAATGAAACCATCATGTAAGACAATGAAACATTCATGTAAGACAATGAAACAATCATATAAGACAATGAAACAATCATGTAAGACAATGAAACCATCATGTAAGACAATGAAACAATCATGTAAGACAATGAAACAATCATGTAAGACAATGAAACAATCATGTAAGACAATGAAACAATCATGTAGGACAATGAAACAATCAGGTGGGGTTAAGGTGGTAGTACAAACTAGCTTCAATAAAGACAAAGCCATCCCAACCACCATCTTTATCGCATGTTATTTAAATGTTGGTGATGAACAACACCCCCTAACACAGTTATCAAAGGAAGAATTTACACCGAGTGAGAAATATCCTCACTTTAAGTTCATGTCAAGAACAGCCCATCTTGTATCTGGTCAATGTGTGAGATGTCATAGTGTCACTCACTTGGAGGTGAAATCTCAGTTTCCCTTTAAATCATATTTTTTCTACATTCACAGTATTAAACAAACTTACAGTGCTGTTACAGCAAACAATGCTGGTATCTGATACTGATAGTAGACTCATCATTTTCAGCAATAACATTTGTAAACATTACCTGTAACAAAAAACAATTAAGGGGGAACAATACAATACCAAAACAAGCACTAGTGGCCATAATAATTGTCATGTCATTTTTAGTCTAGCTCCAGCCTTCAGTCCAGAATTTGAAAGAATGGTGATTAAACATGATATAAATCAAACAGAATTAAATTTTGATTAGCTCGTTTGAGAAAGCCTCTCCCATCAAAAGAATCTTAATCTCGCAGAGGTTAATAATATAGTTTAGACGTTTATAACAATGGTTTGGTTCTCCTTGTGATATCAAATATGACAGATAATGTGCCAACTCGAGAGTGATGAAACTGTTAAGACAGCAAAGAAGACAACATTAATTACCTTAATGATTGGCTTCCAGGTGAGGTCCAGATGTTTAAAGGTGGTAGCTACACCCAACGGGTTGTCTTCCTTGCCATCATCTGCAGTTTGTGACTGACTTTTGGAAGGCCTGGTGTCCCAAATTCCTATGGTACTGGAAGGAAAGATGGAACATTCACATACTTAAAAGGACCTTTGGGCTTTATTTCCAATGTCAATTGGCTTAGACAGATTTAATCTACACTATTTGAAGATTCAGTGACAAAGAGAACAATATTAAATAGACTATTTCAAAGAAAAATTGAAATTATTTTTTCTGAATAAGAAAAGTCTATTACAATGATTCAGGAAATGTAAAATGAAGTCCCTAGGAGAGGAGGCGACGGAAAATGTCTCAGAATTGCTCATTTTAACGCTAATTTTTAATTTTAAAGCTCCATGTCTTGAGTTCAACTCCACATGAGAGCATTTTGATTTTCTGCTCTTTTCCTCCTGCCATTTTGAATTCTGAAGTTGAAATATTAGAAACAAGCATTATTTCTCAACAGTTGCAGTGGCCAGGTTGGTTGTTCTCTGTGACTGAGAGAGTTCCATGTCCTGAGTTCAAATCCATGTGAGAGCATTTTTATTTTCTGCTCTTTTCCTTCTTCCATACTGAATTCTTAAGTTGAAATATTAGAAACAAGCATTATTTCTCAACAGTTGCAGTGGCCAAGTTGGTTGTTCTCTGTGACTGAGAGAGTTCCATGTCCTGAGTTCAAATCCATGTGAGAGCAATTTTTATTTTCTGCATTTTTCCTGCTTCCATACTGAAGTCTGAAGTTGAAATATTAGAAACGAGCATTATTTCTCAACAGTTGCAGTGGCCAAGTTGGTAGTTCTCTGTGACTGAGAGAGTCAGACAAGCTCCATGTCCTGAGTTCGAATCCACATGAGAGCATTTTGATTTTCTGCTCTTTTCCTGCTACCATACTGAATTCTGAAGTTTAAATATTAGAAACGAGCATTATTTCTCAACAGTTGCAATGGCCAAGTTGGTAGTGCTATGTGACTGAGAGAGTCAGACAAGCTCCATGTCCTGAGTTCGACTCCAGCCAGAGCCTTTTACTTTTCTGTTCTATGGAAAAGGCTGAAGTATAAAGGTAAGAAACGAAGTTTTCCCATTGGGAACCAAAATGGTGTAATTGGTAGTTCTGCCAACAAGCTATTGGACTTTCCCGATCTTGATTTGCTGGGTTCAAGCCCAAGTTGAGGTGAGAAAGGAGAGGCGAGAAAGAGAGAGTGAGAAGGGTGAGGCGAGAAGGGTGAGGCGAGAAGGGTGAGGCGAGAAGGGTAGGGAGAGGAGAGGCGAGAAGGGTAGGGAGAGGTGAGAAGGGGGTGAGGTGAGGGAGGATGAGGTGGGAAGGGGTAAGAGGGTGAGGCGAGAAAGGGTAGAGGGTGGGTGAGGCAAGAAAGGGTAAGTGATTACCGGCCAAGGAGTTCGCCGGTACCCCCTCCCCCTGACAAGGTTCCAAAGCGGCCAAGTGAGTTCGCCGGTACCCCCTCCCCCCTGACAAGGTTCCAAAGTGGCCTCCCTATCCCAGACAAGGATCAGTGGAGAAAATGTTTTATAAAATGTCTAAGTCCAAGCAAGTGGATCTTTAAATATTTGAAAAGCTCTATATTTCAGTGTCTCCTCTAATGGTCTAGTGGTAGAGCAGAAAGTTTTGCATCACAGGGTCCCTGGTTCAAAACCAACTTCTGCTTTTGCTTTTACTTTTACTTCTTTTAGTAAAAGAAATTTTCCAAGAAAAAAACAACACAAGAAAACAAAACAAACAGCTAATATTTCTCGCCTTGTTTAGCAGCTTATGCAAAACACAACCATAAAAGTTTATATATTTTAAATATATATATATTCATATATCTTATAGACATATAGTATATATATATTCACATATATGTATATAGATATATAAATAAAAACAAAGGAAAAAAAGTCAATACATCCACTTAGAACCAAGCATTGCAATACAAAGAGATGAGTTTAGTACTCAGGATGTGTTCAGAAATAGTTGAGTGCCGGGCAGATTTGTATGGTAGTGTGATCCACGTCCTGGGGTTCTAAGAGGTGGGGATGTCCCCCCAACCCTTTTGGAAATTTGTTTGCAAATGAGGTATAATCAGATGGCAAATGGTGCTATCTGTTTCTGTTACCAGAGCAAACTTCTGTGCCAAGTATTCACCCATATTTTGGTAATGATAAAATTTAATTAAATGAATCGTCAAAAAAAGGGTTAGACCATGGAAATGTTTAAAGTACTGTTTTTAATGGGTGGCATTCAGGACTGCCAGGCGCAGCTTCCCAGGCGTGAGCGCATCCCTGCTCCTAACAATTCCTTAGAACATAGTGAGGGCAAAGAATTGCTAGAGAAGGATAGCATTTGCTTCATATTGTTTGTATATTTACTGGTTAATGGATACTTGCAATTCCTTGCCAATTGAGATTATAATCCCAAGCTTTCATCATTGTTGATTAAATTGATCAGCAAGGTTCTTTCACTGACTGTGGACCTACCTACTAAATATGTTAACTTACCATGTTTACAAGCTATTTTTAGCAAAAACCAACTCAAGCCCTGCCCTTCTAATAAATGTGCATAATATCACATTGAACATACATTATCATGTACCCGCTAGTTACCAACACCTTTACACAAAGTATGATTCAATTCTGAAAATGTTTACATTTGACCCTGTGCCCTCATTATTATTCTTGAGATGAGCACCAAAATCAATAGGGCTCTTCTACTCACTATGGCGCATATATGTATCAAGTATGACTTCAATCCAACTTGCCATTGTTGAGTTATCGTGTTTACGAGCCAACTTGGGGGTCACATACACACACACGCAATCACCATCGCATAGATTCTTTGAGCCTTCGGCAATGAATCAAAAACTTCAAGAACTGAGAGGGAAGCTGAAAATCGACAGGAACTAATTGTTGACTGATTGGTTGGTGGTATTAGAAGCCTGGGAATGAATGCAACATTTAATTTAGCAATGATCTGTTTAACAAAAACAACAAGTTTCAACCTGTGTTAAAGTTGGTATGACCAGAAACTATACCTACCCATCTACTGACGCAGTGAGCAGCTGACAGCTCTGTAGATTACGATTCTCGACCATCAGACCAAACCGATTAACCTGAAATGCGACGAGAGATGAAAAATATTCGATAATTCTATTTTGGATATTCCACTGGATATGAAAGTAACTTATCAATGGTGTTATATAGCAGTAAGTGCAACTGCATACCTTCCCCATCCCCAATCCCCCAATCTCATACATGAAATGCTTACACCCCTCTCTACCAAATCAACACATCTCCTAGTCATGTCACTTTATCCATACCTCCATATGGTCTGGTAACCACTGGATATCAGCTACCGCACTCCTATGTCCGGATTCAATCGCTGCAGAGGCACAGTATCGTACCACAGGAGTCTTGTCAGAGCTGTCATCTTCAAAGCCGGGCTAAAAGTCAAAAATAAAGTTAACACATTATATTAGGACGTATTGCCTTAAAATGTCACGCAGGATGTTAAAGGGTGTGAAGACTCGCGCAAAAAGGAACATCTAATGCCGGTGATCTGACCTAGTTTCGAATGAGGTGTAACAGAAGTTTAGACACCACCATCAATCCCAGAAAATACACACACAGCTTGCTACCGTCGGTAATTAGACACTAGTGTACAGTCAGTACATACAGCTGCGGTCAATACCCACAGCACAGTGCAAACGAAACAGTGATGGACATCTCAGGTCCAGCTAAACATAACAAGGTATCACGTTTCATTACTGTCTGCATTTTGTAGCGACACAAACAAAACGTCACTTGCAAGCAACGGAAAGTTAACTTTTTCAGATGGCCCCCACGGTTTGGGGCGAGTCTTCAATGCATTTAAGGTCCTTGGAAAAGCATTATAGATTACCACTGAAAATTTTCCATACAGTGACTTTTATACATCTATAGGCTAAAAACATTATATGGTCTCTACATAAAGATTCAACATTTTGCAAATATTGGTGGTATGGCATTACCAGAACTAACCTAGGAAATCTATACAGCAATATCTTAGCAGAAGGCAATTCCTCTACAGAGGTGACAACTCTTCGGAGAAGACATTTTGTTGCCAACATACAACTGCATACACAAAGTACTGAAAATCTGCAGTGAGTGTAAAAACACAGGGAATTTAGTCTTTAGTGTAATGGAATGTCTAAGAGTGGAAAATTCCTTCACTCTTCCTGAGGTCTCTTGTTAATATGCAAAGCAGCTGGGTTTAGGAATGTGCATCCAATGAGGTGATTTCTATTGTGAGTAGGGAGTGGCTGCATATTCAGCTATGCAAGGTGTCACCATGTATAGCAGTAGTTTTGTATCATTATTAGTATATTTTTGTGAAGCAAGTGGTCAGTTCTGTTTTAGACATTGAAGGGTTAGGTTGTATTCTTATCTGTGGCCAGGTTCTTTCTTGGGTGACTTATCTGTGGCCACGGTAGTGTTATTTGATATAGGGTTTGTTAGTTTGTTATTTCTAAGTTCCTGTCCTGTCCTGTCCTGCATTTGCCATTTTCTTGTTCTTTCTAACTGTCTAGTAATTATATTTTTAAACGGTCAATTCTCCTCTTGTGTAGTCTTTTGTGCCTGGACTCGGGTGGACAGTGAGAAATGTGTTGACGCAACTGTCAGCATATTCACTCTGACGAGGACTTGGCCCATTAAAATACAACAGCCGTGCCCCCCCCCCCAAATAAAAAACAATAATAAAATATAAAAAAAACAATTAAACCCTCAGCTGAAAATTTTCATTAACAAATATGTTAAGCAAAAGTTATGAAATTTTATAAAAGTTTTGAAAAGCAAAGTGAATTTTTACTAGAGCAGGTACAGTAGCTTGAAAGTAAACCACTGGACAATGAGACACAGATAATTGTCTTTTGCTTTTGTTTAGATATGTATTTAAAAAGCTGTAGCTCACTGGAAATTATATTCCCTGCCACCATCCAAATTGTATTGTATTACAATGGGTGTTATGCTGAATCGAATGACACTCATGGTACAGTCTGGCTCACATATATAGCACCAATGGTAAAAACATATTGTCAGAATCGGTCAGGATAGGTAGTTGGATTAATTTGGTGGGTATTGCTTGCATCTCTGATGTAGCCTACGTAATGTATGTTGTAAGTGTATGTTTTATTGGTCAGGGCTTTATATGAAATGTTCAGACACCTGTAATCATGGTTATGCTCTTGATTAGTTTACAGACAATTCATCAAGAAAACTTTACTTTTTATAATAAACTATTAAAGAAAAGTTAACTACATGTCATGAGAGAATAAAACGAACAACACTGCAAACCATAAATATTTGAAGGAGAGAAGAAAAGTGGAAGTATAGGCTTTAGTCACTGCAGTAACACCAATCCCTAAATGTTGAAAGGTTAATGCAGTGAAATGATAGCAAAACGGAACAGAAAGAATTGTTATTAGACAAAATTTACAAAGATTGTTGAATAAACCATCAAAATTTAAGGGAAAATAAAATAAAAAGGAATACTACTTGCAGAACAGAATAATAGTATCTAACATGAATATATTTGGTGTATATGTCACGTTTTGTTCCTCAAGCTGTTAAATACATGGTCAATCGCTTGACGGAAAATAACACATTTTTATTCACGACATGCTGCTCAAAAGAAGACGCCATCCATGTTTCACTTAATCTATGTTAAGTAGTGAAATGTAACGATTCAATTCTGCTTTTCACGAATCTTGCTCTTTACTCACATCATAATGTAAGCCAGTTCAATATCTATTGAACATTGATTTATTGGTTTTTTCCCCCCGCGAAACTTTGACATTTTCTTGATTACTCGATATAGAAATGAATGTAATAATAATATATTACAATAACCAGACGAGTCATTCAGGTCTCCTATCATACTCAGGGCCGTGTAGTAATGGTCAAACGACCTGAGATGATGTAACTTCTTGTCAAACATCAAACAGTATTCTTCATAGTAATTTGAGCAATCAGTCAAACCTATCAGTGACTGCGCAATCATCTTGTTTGACAACCAACCTTACAAGAATTTCAAATCGTCTATGGAATAATCAGCTAATTTTCTAACATTTAGCTACAATTTGGTAAAAGAAATATTTCAATTTCAACATCCACCACCTGTTAAATGATGAAGACTATGTACTGATGTAGCTTCCACCCTGGTTTATAGTACTTATGGAGCTACAGTATACAAGACAGGCAACAGATAAGAAGTTAAAGCTATTTGCCTTGGTTATTTTCTCAATAGTCTATCCTGGCATTTGACCAATGCATTCCTGCACTTTCAAGCAAATAAATGGCCAGATCTTTCCAAGACCAAAACAAGTCTTACTGTTTTCTTTGAAGGGTACAGTTAATGGCGATCTAATGTCCGGCTACCTATATTAAGCCCTAACAGATTTATCTCCTGCAAAATTGTTGGCTATTCCCCTTTTTGTTAATGTTTTGGTGAGGGGAACATTCAAGGATGCTGTAGCCATTTTTCACCAAAGCTTGATTTTTAATGTTAAACTTTATCTCACACTTTATAAAACCCTCGCTTGTGTAAATCACATCAGATAAAAAGTGTTCAAATGAGGATTTTACCTTACTTTTCCAGACTAAACTTCAGAATTCAATGACTGTGAACCTAGAAAGGAGATTTTTTAATCTTCTAACTTTTTCCAGACTTGCAATTGGTGTGGGAACCATGCTCATGGTAACTTTAATAATAATGAGCTACTCTTAACAGACAAAAAGTAGTCTCCATGTCCTCCTGTGAGGCACAAAAATTGATATCAATAATACAAAGAAAATTGAAGGAAAAAACGAGAAGAAATTCTACCCACTATTCTACAAAACACCTCAAGATTCACACAAAGGAAGATGACAAATTTCCGGTACAAATTTTACCTTCTCTCGGCCTCGACCATAGCGCTTGAAATGCATAAAGGTGAAATTTGGAGTTACAGGCATTTACGATGACACTTAAAAGTATAGCTTGAGCAAATATTTCATACAATTATGAAGAAAGCTTGAATGATATTCTATCTTCATTGCTTTTAAAATGCTGTCAAGGAGAAGTTAGCAAAATACGCAACTTACCAGAAACAGTAAAATGTAGTTGATGATATGCAATTACTGACTGAATTGAGGAGGTGAACGGTTGTGGGTGAGGGTGGAGGGAGAACAGGGGAATGTATATAGAGTATGCATTTGAGAGATTAATTACCTTATATACGGGTATAAGGTTGGGTGGGTGCTTATTTTTCTGCCAACAGAGTATATCTGATGTTAAAGGTAATCAGTTTAGTAAATACCTTACAACTTTACCACTCTCAAACAACAATGTGTTCGAAGATCCTTTCTTTAGCCTCAAAAATACATATTTAAAGACAGCTACTTAGACACATGATAAACTATCTAACATACTATACAATACACTATACATAAGATTCTACATTTATTAAAAATTTTACAAAAATAATAAGAGCTATTTCAATATGGCAAAATATAGCAGCAGTTAAAAGTCTGTTGTATATATTATTTTGGTAATCATTTTCTTCAAAAATTTTCAAGACTATTCAAGAAATAAAATATCAAACTTTGTGATCTGAAAATCATCCCATAGAAAAAAAAGGAAATTTCTATAAATGGTTTCGAAAATTGTTTCATGTCTGTTTTGGGTCTTTTGAGTCTTGGCTATGCTATAGTACCATTAAAAATAACTGCTTTTGCAAAGCCAATTTTCAAGCTCTATTTCTGGGCACCAAAACTCTTACCACATTCAGCATGGCAATCTTCTTGCTCTGCTTTCCCCTCTGGGTGTTTTTTAATCTGTCTACATATTTGCTGATGTCCCAGAGAACAATCTGTCCATTGATGCATCCACCAGCTATAATGTTTGGGTCTGTCGGGTTGAACTTGAAACAGACTATATCTTCTGGTGCTTCTAGAAGAATCTTCGATAATAAAAGAGCCAAAAAGCAACTTCAACAAAAAAAGACAACTAAAAATTGCACAGATTTTTATTATCTTCATACTAAAAATTCTCTTTTGATGAAAAGAAGACAAAATTTGATATGGTTAATGGGAGTAATGGGACAGCTATGAGGTTGGAACTTAAATTATCTGGTTTGCATTTGCACTATAACTTTCTGCACAATACATAAGCTTGAGACTAATTATATAATCAATCTTGCAAAATAAGAGTCAGGGGTGTTACTGTCATAGCAATTACCAGCTACGTGCACCATTTTGGAAATGAACAAAAACTTTATAGATTTCTTAGAGCACATTACACTAATAATGTGAGTGAATCTGGTGGGAAGGAATGCCAACAAACTGGCAAAAACACCACAAGATATATATTTTAGTTTCAGAAAAATATGATATTAAAAAGCCATGGTTTTACATTCAATTTAGACTATAAAGATATGAAGTGGCTGTAGGCTTAGATGCGGTGGAGATGTTTATTTTGAAATATGCTGACTATAATGTCAATAAGCAGTAAACTCAAGGTATTTCGTGCCTACGTCCTAGCATTTGGTAGACACAAATTTACCAGCTGCTTCAAGGTTACAGATTTTTTTTTGCGATCATTCCACACGACTTAGGAATACCCTGGGCTGATTCGAGGCTTGGTGAGAGCTCTTACCTGAGGATGGATTGGATCTGAAAAGCTCCAGATGAGGATGAGAGATTGGGTCATGATGATCCTGGAAGAGTTATCCACCCTCTCATCGTATGTCATCTTCTCGGCGCATGAGACGGCAATGACACCCTTGATCGAGGGGTGCCATGCGATACAAGTCAAAACTTTATCACGACTGAACTGGAGATCGGTGAAGGACTGGTACTCCTGTTTTAAGAGGCAAAAGAGAATAAATGTTAAGTCACTCAGAGATCGGGTATTTTAGATCCCATCTGGATCTTTTTTTTACAGGGGCAAAAAGGATATTTACATGTATGGAAATGCTATCTGGAACACTGATGTTTATCAAAACAAAATGTATCTATGGTTTATACTCCCAACCTTTGTATGGGAATTGGGAGATATGTCACAATATTTAGATCAAACCTAGATCTTTGTTGTATTGAGCAAATAGTTATGACAGGACATGGTTTGTAGAACAATGTCCCAAATCAAAACAAAATGTATATGGCTACGTTCCCTCTTTTTGTCATGGGGAGCGGGTGGGATATGTCCTTACATTGACATTACCACTTGATCCTTGTATAGAGCAAATAGCTCTTACTAATCAATACTTGTGGAAAGTGTAGGGAAGGTGAGGCAGTGGCGGAGCGTCCATACAGTCAGGGGGGGCAGATGCCCCCCTGACGGACTCAAATGGACTGCTGGCGCCCTTTTCAGCTCTTTACCACTTTTTACTTATTCGCGAATATTGACTTTTTATTGCGCTCTCATCTACCTTTTGACATTTGTCACATTTTGTTGGTGTAATTTCGCGATGACACCAATTTATTCTTCGTTTATCTGCAAATTAGCTAGGCCCGGAAAGGGTCATTTCCGGCGATCTAGGGAGTATCTTTACTCAAAAAATTTCTGTACGCTGTGGTGGCGCTCCGCTTAGATAGTGTCGAAAGCGCCCCTACAGACCATTCTCGCCCCTCCTGACCAATACCCCTAGCTCCGCCACTGATGTGAGGGGTGGTGGGGGTGCGGGTAGGATGGTTGGGGTACAGTGGTTGGTGATATCAAGCTTGACATAAAGTATCTTGGAGGTGGGAAGGGAGGGCTGTGTTAAATTTTGAAAGATTATGAGGATGGGGAAAGGGAGAGGGCCATGGGAGGGAGTTGAATGACAAACATACATCGTTAGCCACATATTCAATTAATTTACGTGATCATTACATTTTTCACAGAAAATTATTAACTGGAAATTTAAATGGACAGATAATTGTCAGTTAAACAAAAGCTTTACTTTTAAGTGGTTGTCTGACTTGCTGCCAAATGTATCGTCTTCATTGCCAAGCTCTTTCCAGTCATCTCTGAACACATCCATGATATCATTTTGCTGTAAAGCTAATTCAAATCTGTAGCCGAAAAAAAAAAAAAATAAGAATTTTTTAATATTTGTACTTTTACCTCGATTTACTTGAAACTAAACTAACCAAGCTACATTAACTATATAGTTATGGTACGGTACTTTAATATCAAGAAGAATAAAAAAAAAATGAATCAAATTCAGAATCAAAATTTGGAGCAATAATTACATGGATATTTTAAAACAGTTTACAAACGATTAAGTCACGGTTGTAAAAATACCGGAAAACTTTAAATGAATGCAGAGCACATGATTTTTGTGGGGGGGGGGGGGTTGGGATACATATTTCTAATTCCTTTGACACAGAAGTTAGTTTCAGGGTTAAGAAATATTTTAAAATTGTAAGTACTAAAACCTGCCAGTGTTTATCTATAATGCATGGACATGAATGACTTTAACAACATAATGAAATCAGACTGTTCAAACTGATTCTCAAACTGACAGATGTACCTTTAATATATATACTCCTATAGAGTGCATTAATTATCAATAACCATCTTTCGTGGCACCTACATGGTTACCCTTGGTTCTGTACTTAGATTTATGCAACACAGTTGATCATTTTGGGAGGGGAATGCATATTTCCAATTACATTGCAACGGAAGAAGATACACCGGTAACAGAAATATTAAGTAATATTTCAAGTTACGATGGGTACAAAAGGAGGCAAGTATGCATCTATTATGTAGGATCAAGTAAACATTTTCAGACTATATCAACTGAAAAAAAATAAATTAAAAAAATTACAGATTTTACGTCGTAAAATTCTCCTATAGAGATATAATTACTGCAAATAACCCCTGTTGATTCTTCACGGTACCTACAAACTAGCTACTTTCCTGTTTGTGAACAGGACATTGCATTAGACAATAACAGAGACACCAAACATCCATTCTTTAAGTTTAAAGAATAAAATATAATAACAGAAAAGAATGACATCACAAGAGACCGTACCTTGGTGTCACCCGATCCAAGAAATTGTATAATGTCTCCGATGAGAGAAGATTCTTCTGTTCTTGCTCAGTGAGCTCTCTTGGGGCATACTGTGTGTACTTGTTGCAAGGATGTTTCCTGAAAAAAACAAGACAATGCAAGGATGTTTACTGAAAGAACATGACAATGGAAGTATGTTTCCTGAAATTACAGGACAATGCAAGGATGTTTACTGAAATAACAGGACAATGCAAGTATGTTTCCTGAAATAACAATGACAATGCAAGTATGTTTACTGAAATAACAAGACAATGCAAGGATGTTTACTGAAATAACAAGACAATGCAAGTATGTTTCCTGAAATAACAAGACAATGCAAGTGTTTCATGAAATAACAAGACAATGCAAGTATGTTTCCTGAAATAACAATGACAATGCAAGTATGTTTACTGAAATAACAAGACAATGCAAGTATGTTTCCTGAAATTACAGGACAATGCAAGGATGTTTACTGAAATAACAGGACAATGCAAGTATGTTTACTGAAATAACAAGACAATGCAAGGATGTTTACTGAAATAACAGGACAATGCAAGTATGCTTCCTGAAATAACAAGACAATGCAAGTGTTTCATGAAATAACAAGACAATGCAAGTATGTTTCCTGAAATAACAATGACAATGCAAGTATGTTTCCTGAAATAACAAGACAATGCAAGGATGTTTACTGAAATAACAAGACAATGCAAGTTTGTTTCCTGAAATAACAAGACAATGCAAGTGTTTCATGAAATAACAAGACAATGCAAGTATGTTTCCTGAAATAACAAGACAATGCAAGTATGTTTACTGAAATAACAAGACAATGCAAGTGTTTCATGAAATAACAAGACAATGCAAGTATGTTTCCTGAAATAACAATGACAATGCAAGTATGTTTACTGAAATAACAAGACAA